>JTDE01014841.1:0-16018 GCA_014338405.1 Paragonimus skrjabini miyazakii | reverse complement strand
CTTTCGAAAAGAAGCACTAGACTCGAGTTTCGCTCTCATTAGAGCTCGTCAGTAGTGCATATCATCGCCACCGCCGGGACTTGAACCACGGACATCTAGTCTACACTGGTCATAGGGTCATACCGGATGCCGCATATAAGCCAATCTAATGCGTCACACGTGTGCACAATAAAAGTGTGAAATACCCTATCCTGGCCGATGCGGAGTATATTAGAGTCCGACCGCGACACGCTAGTCTGTATGCGCTGGTCTCTTGTTTAGACATTAAAGTTACTATGACTTGTGTGGACAAGTAATGTAGTGCTTTTCAAAAAATATCTCAGGCTGATAACTTCCCAATCATCCATTTACACACATGCTTGTGATCTCGATTTAACAGATATTACCAGAGATATCAGGTAGCCTGTTGCCGCCGAATATGCGTACACAAATCTCGCTCATTCACTTCGTTATACTCGACACTTGGATTTATCTCAGCAGCTCAGTATGTGTGCACATTCATTGACTACTTCAGCTTTACGCTAGGTTGCCTGTGAGCTCAGAAATGTTTGCGTGCCTTGAGCTTAGTCAGTGAACCAAGTCTTCGGCTATTCTGATAACGTAAATAAACTAGCCTGAACATCGGTAAACTCTGACTGAGTGACAATGTAATATTTATTGTTGGTTGCAAATATTCTTAACGAATTTCTCTCTGGATACCTTGATTACCGTTTACATTGTGACCGTCAATGGGATGAATCGAAACAAACAACAAACAACACTGCAGTCTACAGCATATTTTGACATTATGCAGTAGATCCACGTTACTAGGATGAAATCCGGCCCATTGCAACGATTCGTTTGCGTGTGCAAGAATCATCATATGGACCCCATTGTTGGGTCGTCCATGTACCGCTGGGTGGTATTTCTTCAACCGTGTGGAAACTGCAACGTTTTAAAAGTGTGCAGTCTATTTGATATCACGGAAACATGCTTATGATTCATACGTCCTCGTGATGAATATAATTCTTTAAGCTTTCTTTACAACGCTGTGAGTTTTTAAGTGAAAGTCTGTTTGATTGCAGTTGAAGAGAATTTCTGGTGAAGTTAATATTGAACTGGCTTTAAATAACCATGAGATAGTCAGTGCCTTGTAGTGGTTACATTCAGAAAAATGAATGTTGGTTTAGTCAAACATCAGTAAAAATGGTCAAAAATTCATCCCTCAGCTATCGCGCGTTAAGAATGAAAACGCTGCCTGCGGCAGCTCAGTAACCAAGCAACTTATGTGCTCCTCGATAAAGCAGCGTGATATAAGTGACTACATATACATTTCGGCGCCACTTATGTGTGTCACGCGAGAGCAGTGTAACCCAGCAGCCTGCAGTCAACTTGCTGTGTAGGTAAATGGAAATCGCTGAGCTGTGGACTATCTCACTCGTGATGTATGTGGTGGGCGTTTTCACTGCGATTAGTTCATACAGCTTCGTTGAATATTACCATTCTGTCTCTTGGCAATAACAGAGCTAAAACAGCTACATTGGACAAACCTGCCGTTACTTGGTGTACATCCTGTAGTTCGGCTAGTGAAGGTCATATGATGTGCGAGAATGATTAGTTATTTCAAGCTGAATACAGTAAAAAGTATCTAAGCTTGCAAACTGCTTATTTGTAATAAACAAAATAAGTCAAAGTGGTGATAAAAACGGATTAATGAGCTAAACAATAACGAAAATTGGATACAAGAAAAAGAGTGAAGTGATGATTTGCTCCTCCTTGCATGCTTATCTGATTATCCAGTCAGGGTCACAGGTGTGCATTTTTTTTAACAATTCCAGAGCATAAACAATAATACAACTGTTCATCATATGCGGTCAGAAACTGGTAACGTTGGATTCATAAAAGCGTCAAAAACACTCGGTCCATGAGCACAACCAATAGATCACACTTTCTCCATCACTTGCGAACTGTGATATATACAACTGGAAGATGTGGTACTCAACAAGTGAAGTAGAACATTGTGCTAGAATCCCCAAAATGGATAGTAAAATACTTCGGCAAATTAACTTTATTAAATAACAATAGATCTACTTGGACTTTTCCGTCATCGTTACTGCCTACTGTAAATTGATTTACCTTTTGTGACCAGTTAGGTTGTTGTGCGAAGATTAAAACTGCTGTTTAAATAATGATATCTTGACCTGTTTTTTGGCATATTTTGAGATTTTAAGAAAAGGCTTGAAAAATTGACACATCGTTTAACTTGAGGAACAGTTAAATTATGTACAGTATTGTGTAGTTAAGGCCCATGCACGCCGTTGATTAAATCATGAAACCTCCGTTGACTGAATCAACGAAAAGGATATGGCGAAAGTGCACACGTGCCACGCTTTATTCAGCATTGTATGAGGTGAGAGTGTAAATCATCTAGGAAAATATTAGGCTTACTCATCGAATTGGTCACCTGCGATAATTCCTGACCACTCGGAGAGTTGGTTGTTGTTGGTATGTTAACCTCGGGTATTCGATAGATATTTTTTGTCGCTGTGTTTAATGCATAATGGGAATAGGAACATATTTTCGGGATCTTTTTAAATAAACCTTCCTGTAAATAATAAGTTAAGTGTTTATTAAACATGTATTGTTTGACATTGAGATCACGGTTACTAGTTGAGAGCACTTCGTTTTATTGACATTTCATACTGACTTTGCCTATACTCTGTGCCAGCACACTGACCGCGGGTCTTGCACTAACACACTCTTACAGTTTTACGCTGAAGTCTGACTCAGCTGAGCGTGTGCAACAGTACACATAATGTACATTAATGTGCAATCTTCTATTTTGGTTACCGTACTCATAAAAGCACCACATATTCATTATACTCCCTACTTACTAATGATTGTGGGATGTTTCGCTTTTGTTTAAGCTGTAACGTCGCGACTATTTAACTTTGGAAGAGTATGCCGTGATGTGAACGTGTGTTGAATGACCAGTGTCTTTGCAGTTTATCTTACAATACTTCGCGGCCTTCCTTACCTTCTCAACCAAGTCTGATTCATCACTCTCACCCAAACTGAGTCCTCTTAATCAATTATCTAGCAATATTACTACTACTGGGCACCTATGCTCCCAACAAAACTGGCTGTGCTAATGTGGTTGGATGATTCCACGTCTCTAAGCGTCAAAACAGAGTACACACTTGTGTACCTAAGGCTGAAGATGTTAAATAGTCTCAGTATCTTACAAACCAACTTTTTCAATAACACACTGTAGCGCAAACTATTCCTCCCGATATGTGCTAACAACCTTTTCACTAAACATAGAACCATTCAACGCTCCTTGTTAACACATCTACACATAGACATTCAATCATAACGTTGATAGATGCAACGGTGTTAACTATAGCCCACTGACGCTTTAACAGCATTCTTCTTGCGTGCTAGAATGTTTAATGAATGATAGTGTGAGATCATTTTCAATCTGTTGAACCACTCAAATGCAAATACACTATTTTCAGCTAGGCCGTTCGTCAACGACCGTGTTCCAACATGTGGTCCTGAAGGAGTATCGTCCATGATTTCACTAAACCTTTTTTGAACAGCATTTCAACATACATCATTTTTGTTAACCGTCCAGGTGTCGAGTTTATACGTAAATAATAGGACAGGATGCGCATTAAAGCGTAAACGGTATGTGTTGCAATGCATCTGACCCTGCCACATAAATACACAAAATTGATTTTTGTAATTCTAAATCTACATAACCGGTCCTACTGTCGTTTTCGTCGATATAAACGTAAGAATAGCACATTTTTTGTTTCTTTACATCACGATTATAAGCGTTACGATTAGAGAAGATCATGAGAAGTGGCTCGTAACAGAACTATGCTCTAGTGCTGATGGCAAAGAAAAGCCAGAGACAAGTCATTTGTAATCGGCAGACTATCAAGGAAACGTCTTGTATCCTGAAGTGCACTGTTCTCTGAGAATCTAGTAATAACCTATCTGAAAGACACGTATTTACAAACACTGAATTACTGTATTCAGTTACACTTTAGGAAAACTTGGGAAACAATTTAAACCAACCGTTACATTTGACTTGATCGAAGTTGTGAGTGCTTGCCACAATCTTTTTACTTTCCATCAGTCTACGAATCAAATCGGCTCCTTCCGGTTGCAACAATTTTGGTTCCAATATCTGCAATTTGGACGAGTTGAAACCAATACTAAGATTCACATGGATTCCGCTGTTCTCCTGCCAAGGGTAATCCGACACTGTCAGCCAAACAATCGTGTCTGTCAAACGTGCTATCACTACTTTTTGGAGTATCTGTTTGAGGAATAAGTATAAATCATGAGATAGTATGGTTTTAGTAAAAATGTAATATGAATGCAACTGAAGTATGGTTACCAGAACATCTAGTTTACATGCTTATGGTCACTGATATGCAACATATATTATGGTAGCACAGTGAAATCCAATGAGTCTGTTGAAGTAAACACGAAACAGGAGTAAACTGGTGCAGTTATATTCAAGGCTAACGACCGAATTAAACCACTGGAAAGTCATTATTGTGCACAATATATCTCACCCTGGCAGTTAGTTGGTCAGTGCTCCCAGTCATTGAATACGTGGCTCACATAACAAACTGACTCAGATTCAAAACATTTTACTCAGCTGATTGCACGTTACCCAACTGACAAAGAGTTTTTTGAAAACACACCCAATGAAATGCGTTTGATTCTAGCAAACCCAACCTATATTGGAAGGACCAGCTTCGCATTCTGGTGATCAAGCAGTGTGTCGTGCACGTTGACACAATGGAGTCCAAAACACGAGGCGAGAACAATAGGTACTACACAGTAGCATGGACCCAATTGTATGAGTTCTCCAGTTGACTAGTCTTTGTACAACCTATCATGTTAAAGAGATTACACCTAGGGACAGCTGGAAAATATAATGAAGTTGCCAAAGACGGGTGAAAAGGTGACGAGGAGATTATTTGATTAAACGCCAGTCTTTAAAACAACCCTAAGAGAATTCTAGACAAAAAATATTCTCAGTAAGTACATGGTCAGGTATAATGATCAGCCAGCGCTTTATCGGACCAATCCGACTACTACAGCACCTTCCAGGTTGTGTAGAATTACTGCGAGATAAACGGAACCCTGTATGTGGTTGACGTGAATCAATAGAGATGTTGTTAAACGTAGCTGAAAAATTGTCGTTTCCTCACAGTAAATCGGTTTGGCGCCTAGCGCATCCGATATGCCAGAGAATATCAAGTATCTGTTGATATATTCTCAGCTAAAGATTTTCGTATTAATGCACGTAAATCAGGCTGGGTGTAATATGTCGGTTGGTGAGAATTTAATCTATTCAGTTCTTATCCACAAACGTTCTATTTCCAACGCTGTTTCACTGAACTCGATATTCACTGCTCCGATTTGATATTCATGTTTCTCACCCCTCGAACATCGTCTATGGAATTGACAGTTCCTATTCTTTGGTCAGTCACCTTATAGACCTTTTTATGTTGGTGTGAACAAAATGCGAAAACCTTTGTTTAAAACTTATCTCTCCTGTCTACAAGATAATTTTCTCCAAAGTTTCGCCCCATTTTCCCTTTTTATTTTTCCATCACCCATGTGTGTGCACTCTAATTAATGTTTTTCGTCTTCATTCCGGTTACCTTGTCTTTTTTTTAATGCTGTATGCCCATGATATTCCAGGGAGTCTGTCAACCAGTTTACCCTTTATTGCTCTCTATCAGTGGACTCAATGAGGTAATCAATTCAGTGCCATCAAACATTGACACAGCTGGAGGAAACGATATACAAGATCTGTTCGAAAGACATCTTGTGTCAATGACGGAGCATCACTAAAGTACTCAGATGAAGCTGATTTACGCAAAATATTATACTATGCATACAGTTGGTGTAAAGGAGATGCAGAATAGTTAGCAATTTGAAGAAGAACCATGAAAACTACCGAATGCGTTGAGTATATATATATCACTAGAAAGTGTCACAACGAACAGACTCACGGAGTTCAGTACTTGGTAAGACATTTCAATTGCAGTTGACGAATGTTTGTTTTCTAATTCATCGGACCAGACCAGCGGAATTGACGAATGTGGCGTGATAATTTGTCCATAACATTGAAATGCTGTTAAAACAACGATAAGAATGTAGCAGCCAACATAAATCACTTTCTTGATGCGTATCCTAGTCTGTTAGAGATATACAAAAGCATACACTTCAAACTGACAGCAGGAGTTTCTCTGAGTATGCCATGAATAGGTACAAATCACACTTTTAATTATATAGACATTGATACCAACATTTTTATAGCGCACGGGAAATTGTGTACAACACACTCCAGTTATCACAAATTGCAGTATTTATCATGAAAAGCAAAATGTGCCCAAATTGCAAGCTTTCAAACCAACTGACCTTCAATCCGAGCACCATTTTGGACGTGTTTTGTAAAGTATCCATAGCGCTTTATACTTTTCGTTATCTCAAGTGTGACTGAAACGGAGTTAAACGATTATGCTTTGAGGTTATTAACTTCAATACTCGAATATCGTTTATGGATTGATCAGTGGCGATCAAGCAAACCCACAACAGCAAAACCAAGATTTAGGTTGAATAAAGTCACCTAACTTTTGGTGGTTTGGTAATGTGCATGTTATTTTTACTTAGTACAGCACAAGATCAGAACTAATTCATGATATGAAATATTAATTACACTTTGTTAACATGTGGAACGATATGATGTAGAAGTATGATCGTGTTCAGTAACGCTTTTTGACGAATTTCATCCAAGATAGGTGAACCTGATGACGAAACCTCTCAACAATGAACAACAAAGCCTATAAAACTAGACGCGTTTTAAATAAATGACACTTATGCGTGATACTTTTAGAATTGAGAGTTCACCTTCAACTCAATTGCGATGATCTAATTAGGTATAATATGCTATACGCATTTGACAGAATAGTTTAAACATTTATTTACAGATTGCTGGTAAAACGTTTACATACATTCACTATCTCCACTGAAAACTAAAGGCAGCAAGCGTAGTATTATGGCCGATATCACTAATGTGTAGTACATTTTAATAAACCCAAGTATCAAGAGGCAAAATTAGCACCTATATATACTTGTGTCACAGAGTAAAAAGACACACAGCATCTAAAAGTAACAGGTACGTGATTTTTTATGGACTATTGATGTAGTAATGTCCATACATAAGTCTACAGTCAGTACTGATTACAGAAATGGACGACCCCGAAAGGCATGCATTTTGTTAAGATCAGCATACTATTCCAACTTTTCCTCTGCTTCAAGATTATTTTGAGAAGCGTTTGCTTTTAGTTTACGGAAGGTAGCCGACAAAATAGGTCACATTAATGACCTTTACTTAACCAATCACTTGGCAAAGTTCTATTGCATTGCGCCAAAGAATGATGCACTATTTAATTGAATCAGCTTATGTTCACGATGTACAATAGCCTACTACATATGATCGATTGCACATTCCACTAAAAGCGGTGTTTCTGTTTGCAATCCACATCATTTATGACAAAATACTGTCTTTCCTAGAATACATTTCTAATGACCTGATAGACCACGTATAGAGAGTACTGTTGTTGTAGAGTTAGTGACACCTTCAAAAAGGTTTGTGTAATAGTACATCACGGCTTAAATGAAAATAAGTAGATCGCGGTAAAACAGTTTCGTTTTACGTAGGTCAGATATTCTGTGGAGGTACACAGTCAATATACACCAAACTTCTTTCTGTCTTCTGAAGTGGTAGACGTCTTGGCGGTAACCGAACATTATAGTTAGTCATGAAAATGTTGTTTGACACCCTTTTGCGTTTTGTTCCCCGTTTATTGCCGTGCTCTGGTGGATAAGAAATTTCGTCACTTGGACCTGTCGGAAGTGCGACTAATAATAACGCAGCTGTTTGTGAGTTTCATCTAACTGGTATTCTCCAGCCATTATACCACATTGGAGAGTGACCTGACTAATAGTTTCACTGCCGAATCCTTTCAAAACCACTGGAATCAGGTTCCAGTAAGGTGAAATTTAACACTGTCCATAATTCAAAATAGGATTGCATATGTATCACTTTGTGGCATGTGTACATTTTTCATTGTTGGTCAACACATATTACATGCTACCGTGTTCGTGAAACAAGGCAGTCGTCCATCAACAACCATAGCGACGTGTTCTATTTATAATTGATCTAGTAGATTTGTTGCTTCAGAAGTCACCTAAGTGGGAAAACCGACTTTCAAACTGATGTGACTGAACAACACTTTGGAAGCGAGCATAGATGATGTGTTTGAATGTAATCAGCAATTAATTTTTATCCGACAAACCTTTTTCGACTGTGAGAGTTGTTCAGAGTGCAAATCTATTAAACCTTTTTAATGTCTGGATAATATCCACCTCCGAGAGAACATGACAAAGTAGTTGTCTGGGAAACATATATTATTGCGTCATCTTAAATACCCATAATATTTGTTAATTCAAAAGTCCATTTTATCTGCTTTGATTTGCGCCATTAGATTTCGAATATGTAACCTCGCGAGCGTTAACTCAAATATGTCAATATTTAGCTATTTCTACCGTGAAACTCGGAATATACACAAAATCTTAATGAACTGATTAGCCAGGTTAAAACCAAATTGGTAGAAGGTGTGAGGCTTATTGACTACTTTTTTCCGAACAAGACATTTGTGTATTTAACGGATAAAAGTGTGCATACGTCTGTGTTACTACATTCCGTTTATAAAGTGTGAACAGGCTAAGTTCACGTTTCCAAAAGCTGTCCATGAATACCAGTAAAGTTCTGTACATCACAGTGCCACTGTCAAAATGAACTACTATTAAATTCGGATTTAACACAGTATCCGTCTACACCGAAAAACAATATTTGGTGTTGTGCATTTTTGAATGTTTCCTTAACTCATTCAGAAAGTACAAGCTTTCTTTGGTTGTAGTGCACCTCAGTTTATGACACCGATTCTGAGTAATTCACGCATAGAGTTACGAGCGAAAAATCATTTACCCTGTTCCCAGTATTTGTTTTTCTCGTGCGTTTAGGGAGCAAATTGTAATTAACCAACGACTTCGACTACCTTAGAGTATAGCCGCATGAACAAGCTTTCTAAACTGTTCGCTGTGAAATACCCACGGTTAATATTTTACACGGTTTACTAATGTTGGCTTTCCCTAATGTGTTTGTACACGAACCCATAATGGCAGAAAGTTGATTTGACTAGGTGGCTTACTAACCGCAAAAGAATTAAAAACTATAATATCAGAAGTTGTCTCATCGGATCCATCAACACCTCATGATGAATGAATTTTGCCTACATTATTTGACTGTTAATTGACGGTGTTGCCCTTTGTTCTGTTTATCTTGCGGTTACTGAGGTAGTTGAGTTTTAGTCTAGTACCTAAACAACGTTTCACTCAATGATTTTGTCTTCCAATATAATTACCACAGTTGCCTGCGTTTATTGTTATCATATTTGGCTTATTGACCATGTAACATCAAAAGAATGTTATGCTTGCCGTTTTCTTTTTCTTTGTAGAGAGAGGTTTCAGCAAACAGTGTTAGATACACGATTGATCAATGCTGGTTTGTGGTTAAAAGGGATGCCGCTTTGTGCTTAGGTCAACATAGTTGTTGTATTGTAGTAACTGGGGTATTGGTAGTAGAGACACATTATGATTAGCCATTTTCAGTATGGAAAGATTAGTTTGTTGGCCCAATGAAAATCTCAGGTGTTTTGGAGTATTCCGGAAATTGTATGGTGCTTTAGCACACTAATAAGAGAACTAACCGATGGGTTCAGTGAGATCTTGACAAATTACTGAGAGTAATCCTATCCGACGGACCCACATATGGTCCTATTGTTCCTCCTACCCATGTCTTACAGGTTATAAATTGCACGTGATTTACTGGACAAACAGGAGGCCGTCAGGTTGTTTTACCTCAACTGTTCAAAAGCGTTGCGCCTAAATTGGCAGGTGTCACAAACTGTCAGTCAAAGGTGCAGACCTCTTTCGGCAATTGAATGTAAATTTACAGTAAACTTTAACTGCTTCAGGTACTCAGTAGATAATCACAACTTAACTGTTGTTGTTTTCCTCATAGCCGTCAAAACGACTATCGTGGAATCAGGATCACCGGTTGAAAAAGAAGTCGATCGGTAAAATAACCGTCAATCTGTTGTGAACGGAACCGTCACAGCTAGAACTATATTTCATCAAAACGTTTGATTGCTTAAAATGCGATAAGGTAACTTGGTGTGCTTAAGATTGTTTATCATTGATAAATGAATGCCAAGAAATAAAGTTTGCTAAGCTTTTCGGAAAATTAAATCACGTTCCTCTGCTCCGCATGCTGTATCGCAGTGTCTCTCAGACAACGTGATTATAAATCTGTCATCGCGACCCCTCAATAAGAATGAGATAAGCCTGCTTAAAAAAGGACCCAATTTCAACATTCAACGGAAGCAACTTGAGCCAATTGATATAATTTCCAAAATTGGACCTGCACTAAGCAACCTGGCTACAGATGTTGCAGATGAAGCACGATTAAGACAACAGCCAGCTCTCTCAAACTTAACCACTACAGGATAGAACGCTGTTGGTTTAATCAAGAAGTATCGTTCGATTCACGTTACTAAGGTCGATAAAGGCAACATCACAGTGATTCTTAATCAGGAAGATTACCAAAAGAAAGTGTTAGAGCACTTAGCTACTGCACCATATGAAGAAATCATTGAGCAGAAGATCAGTGCACTTTTTAATAAGGTCAAAGCACAGACCAGCAAGTTCCTCCGAGGCATCAAATAAAAACTTGAGCAGTCCACCTGGTTCATGCTCAGTCCGAAGAGTAATCATCCTTCGCGTCTCTATGGCCTTCCAAAAGTGCATAAAACAGGAATACCCATAAGACCTATTGTTGACTACACCACCAGTCCAACTTACAAGCTGGCTAAGTTCATCAGTCGCATTATCAAACCGTTGCAAAACAAGTTGACAAACAACGTTAAAACGTAGCGATGAAACTTTTCTTAGTTTTGATGTTACCTCTCTTTAAACCAATGTACTAGTAAAACTTAGCACTGAGGTTGTTGAAGAGTTATTAGAAAGTGACGACTGTCTTGAGGCACGTACTAATTTGTCATTTTCCGAAATTGTATCTGGACTTGAACTTTGTCTGTACTCAACCTTGTTCACATTCAACAAAAATTGTACAAGCAAACCGATGGTGTAGCTATGTGTTCTCCTGTTGCACCTGCATCAGCCAATCTTTTCTCCGGATACCTGGAAACACAAGCGATGAGTGAATTTATCTGCCCTCCGCGGATTTGCTGGCGAAATGTAGATGACACATTCGTAATCATGAAACGGAGCGCTCGCGACCAATTCCTACAGTTTCTTAACTCAAAATGCAACGGCATTGTATTCACATTGGAGACTGAAACTGATAAACGTTCACTTAGTTTTCTAGACGGCCTAGTGAAAATTGATGATCACCAGAGAATCCAGGTTTCTGTGTACCAAAAACCAACTCATTCTGGTCGGTATATCAACTTCAACTCGTCGCATCCAGCAGGCATGAAGAGAACAGTCATCAAATCGCTCGTCAATAGAGCTACTAAGATTTGCAATACTGAACTCTCCAAAACGAAAAAAATTTCCCAAATTAAAAAAATGCTAGCCACCAATCAATACCCAAACGTGTTTGTTGAGAACACTATTAGGCGCATGCCAACTAAGGGGGAGACCAAAACTACCAGAACTTTCAAGTTTACTGTGCATATACCGTATCGTGAACAAACATCTGAGAAAATTCGCTCCATCCTGTCTGACTATGCTGTATAGACTGTATTTCGGTTAGATAATACTTTAGAACGACTGAAGATGCCTTCTAAGGATCCAGTTTCTATGGGCGATCAAACAGACCGTGTTTACGAAATCAAAAGCGGTGATTGCAATGCCAGCTACATAGGAGAGACAAGCAGACAACTAAGAGTACGACTTACCGAACAGAAGAGTCACACAAAGTTTCCTTCTAAGGACGCATATCAACTTCAGAAGCTACAGAAGGATTCGACCAACGCACTACATGCACTGTCAGAGAATCACAACGTAGGTTATGATCAAGCTCGAGTGATCCACGGGGGTCTGCCTTCCCATGCGGAGCTCTACTGTGCTGAAGCTCTCACCATTTACACACAACACGCTTGTGTTAATCACAATGATAGCAAACCTTGTCTGCAGTGTGGCGTGATAGTTAAACATCATCAGACACAAACGAATCTTATCTACATCAGTCTTACCCCCACCTAATAGCAAACGATTCGATCAACCAATTCAATGGCGGCGCAGATTGACCTAACCACGACGAATCCCACGTGACCTCTGTTACTTTGTTAGTGTGATTTCGATTACAACACACTAGAGGTGGTTGAAACGTAGAGTATTACAACTTGCTCATAACGTTGTGTTATTCTCAATCCATTTATCAATAACATGTTAAACACGACGCCCAAACTGTTTGACTTCATTCGTACTAAATTTGGTGCGGATATCTTACAATTGTTTACTATTTTTGCCTATTATTACCTAACTATTCTCAACTCGTCAGAAGCCAGTTAGCATGTCATACACAGTAGTAAAACTTCATCCCGTCATATTTTAACAATCTAGACCCTTCCATTCCAGGTATTATTTATGACCGTTGTTTTTTCTAACGTGTTAGACAGGTTGTCTCGAACAAGATTCTTACTATTCATATATACAACAAATTTAAATCCTGTTGTGATTCCGTTTGACTCCAAAGTGGTTCACACTAAACCAACTTCTAACCTTGAATTTCTGATGCGGTCAAATAGAAAGTTACAGTATTCATGAACTAATGAAAAGTCGACCGGGCTAATGTATTGAATAGACAACGAAAAATTAATGACTACCACTTGAATCCA
Source organism: Paragonimus skrjabini miyazakii (assembly GCA_014338405.1). Taxonomy (NCBI): domain Eukaryota; kingdom Metazoa; phylum Platyhelminthes; class Trematoda; order Plagiorchiida; family Troglotrematidae; genus Paragonimus; species Paragonimus skrjabini miyazakii. Next base: position 3,014 of record JTDE01014841.1, on the reverse strand, counting down.
TGCCTAAGTCCATCAAGTGATCATGTACTCTGGACTTCTGACATATCCAGCTTGGTTCACTTAGTTCTGTTGCAAATAAATTCTTAAGGACACAATGAAAGAACAGCTAGGGAACCTGCCACGATAATTGAGTGACAAACATTGCTAAAATGTTATAAGCCACCCGTCAGTGCTCATCCTTGTTATTTATAGAGGTTACTATAGCGTAACTACTTAACACTCGAAATTACATAAAAAGAATTTCAAATATGCGTGTCACAACAAACTTACCCATTTTCAATAGGCTCACAGAATATGCCAATCAAGTGTGTGTAACTGAATTTGCCTTTTTATCGATGACCTGGAAAGCAAATATGTTATACAGACTGATTGCAAAAATCCGCGAACTATAAGTCGATTGTGGTTTAATCTGTAGTATCAACGATAACGAGGACTGATGGTAGACTCATATTCTCTGCCGCACACAGTTACGTACTAACCAACATGTTTGCGAAACATACTTCTATCACTAAACTAGTCTGCGTGAAAGCAGAAGGAAGTGCAATGAATGGGTTTATTTGCACAAGTCGGTGGGTAACACATTTATTGATTCCTCATCAGCATTAAACAGAATTAACTATTCAGGTGCGTGTAGGAAACTGCACAGATATGTTTTACTGAAACTCGTACTTTCTCCGCCTATTGATTGAAGTCGCAAGGTAAGCTTTGTTATAAAAATAACCTCAGTCAAACTGAAGGTAGTTCCAAACTAGTGCTATGCTTACCGATATCATTTTACGCCCCGAGTTATTCCTGGTTGTTGTCTTTAAAATATCATACCTTCTATTTAAATTAAAATACAACGCAGGCCCACTTAAAAATCAGTCACCCTTCTTTTGGAAGTAGACCTTGTCCAGTTTGGAACATTCAGTTCCCATTTGTGATTGCAATAACACCAGTTGCCACCTTAGTTGATGAAAAATCGTATACAGATGTGTTCACATTACGATTGCCCAAGTACAGTGACCATCTCGAAATAGTTGTAATGAGTTCAAGTTACGATGCTAAGATCTAGTTCTTTGATACTTGGATGGTTGTGCCAAAAATAGGCGACTTTCGTTTTTGTCTGATTTCATTTTCAATTAGAAAATAACAAAAGCAAATAACTCCTAATGATGTTGAAACAAAATTGCAAGAATAGAACACTGCGTTGCGTTAACAAATGTTTGGTACACTTCACCGTGAATATAATTGTACGTAACCATCATCAAGTTATCATATAGAGTTTACCTGTTCCAGGTGACCCACAATTCATTAAAAAACGACGAATTTACGTCTAGTGATGGTCATGTTCGCGGTTATTTTGTGGCTGTGAATTTGTGAGCATCCAAAAGAAAGTCTATGAATCCATAGTTATCATAAATATAACACAATGCGATGCTGTTCAGTGTGTTGTTCATTACGCAGTGTGCATAACGCGTAAACAGAACAGTTATCTCGATTCTCCCTTAGAAATATCTCGATGAGAAATGAGCCTCAGCTATTTTTATTCTAGACAGAATATTACTATTAAACATCTGTTAGCCAGATATGGTTTGCAGACCGATTGCAAGTTGAAGATAATGCAAATCAGAATGAAAAATAATTTGTGCGAATTTGTATGGCCACGTAAGTCTGTTTTTTACATTCACTGGTCGACAAGCTAAGCCCAGCATATGCAGGCATAAACGTCGATCGCTTCCAGGATCTGATATATGAATTCAGTTAGTAAACCTTACATTTGACAGAATGCTTTGTTATTTGCTTGGAAGTGAACTGGTTTATTTTGTACATTCATTTAACTAACGGTTCACCGTCCGCCTCATGTCCGTAAGATATGAGCTGACTGATTTTGAAATACATTACTGTGATGACCACAGATTAATTCACGCATTCTCAAATTAAACAACCACATACTTGTTCCTTGAAACTTATGAATTAATTAATGTTTCCGTATATATTTACAGTCGCTTGAAGAGACTGATAGATGTAGAGCAATTGAAAGTGTTCAAGCATCTAAAATTAGATGGTGGCATTCACACTACTATCATCAGTAAATAGACAAATGTTATTTACATGTAAGAGGCCACCCTAGCGTGATGCGTTGTACCACTTGTGTGAATCAACAGTTACTGGTTTGCTCAGAATCATGAATTATAGGTAATACGCTGGTAGGTTGTATATGGGGCAGAATTTATGAAACGACAATATTCAGTTTCTCGTAATTAAAATGTGATGGTTCATTTAGCTGATATTTCGAAGCCTTGTGGAAGCAATCGTTGTGTGTCGTTCTACCCGCGGATAGTCTTTACAGTTCCTTTGAAACTGTAAGTAAATTTCGTCATTGTCCTTATTTCTGATTAGACAGGTTACGGTCGTCTTTCACTTCACATCAGCTCTGTCTTGACCCTCCTAAGTAATTGGTAAAATATGTTCAAATTCCCTTAGTTCTTTAGGAACTTCTCTTGTGTATTTATGGGTAGATCTTCTAGTCCTGCACCGTACGTGTTTCTAAGAGGGTTGGTTAACGCATTCCTAATATGATGCAGTGGATGAAAGTACGGAAAGAGTCGTTGGTCATCCTGGGTGTAGCACAGTTGGTTTAACTTAGTTCGTCAACAAAATTTTACATCTGATTGCGTCGTCCACACTTTTCCTGTTGTAATTCACAAAAAGACAATATCGTCTTCATGTCAAACATGACGCGGATTTCAATCTATTAACGTACATCGTTATGTATTGCCTCAGAAAATAGGGGTTATTCACACATTATCCGGGTGATGTTCAGACCAATCATAAAACGCTCCGGATGTTAGGGAAGATTCATCGAACAGCATGTATTGAAACAGCCACAAGTGACCAAACATGTTTTATTCTTTTTGTTGTGCTCCAAAAATTCTTTTTTTGTATACATTGTTAAGGCAAACTCCGCATTATAGTTTTCTACTTGCCTTCATTCGTTTGGTGCGAAAAATGGTTGTTGTTTGTTCGTTGGT
>JTDE01014840.1:0-15997 GCA_014338405.1 Paragonimus skrjabini miyazakii | reverse complement strand
TTGGAACTTTGTAACTATTTTGTCCCATTCGTTCATTTTGTTATCATCGATAGCCTAGTGAGGTACGCTCGCATTTACCTAGTCAATTCAGTAACTAGTCCCAACCACTACAGGCTTACTTCAAGTGAGTGCAGTATTGTCACTGGAAAACTTCCTTTTATGACGCGTCCTCCGACCTTGGGAGCGGTACGTTGCAGCTGATCGTCTGAGAACGTCCAGGGAATATCTGGCCTTCTGCTTCCAGCAGCCCCACACAAAAATGATTCATCAGCCAAAGTGCCACGAATGCAACACGCAACCTTTCCTCGGGACCCAAGGACGTTGATGGGTACTCCTCGAGATTCCCCTAAACGGTACATTGACTCCGGTTTGTTTGTACGCTTTGGATTAAGAAATGTGATGTCGCGTTATCTCTCATGGCCTAGCAACGAAAACAGCACTAGTTTAGCGACCCTATTCGTTATTGTCAATTATGTTGGAAGTGCGAGTGCCGTTTGTACTCTTCTTGTTTCCTACTTTTTTGTGTACTTAGACATTTGTTTGAACGAGTAGAGAGACCGACAAGTCCCCCGCGCACTCGAACGTACGAACCCGCTGCGTGCACGCTTGTCGTTCCGCTCCGTTATCGCTTCGTATTTGTATCCGTTTATTCTCGAGTTGATCTCGCAAGTCAACAATATACTCTTTGTCTACTCGCTATATTATTCTCAACCGGTCGTCTTCGGTCCACTCGATCCTACACTAGTGCCAAGATATAATTGGACATTGATAGCGTATCCTCTTCAACGCGTCAAAAACACAAGTGTGGCCTATTTTATGATGCACTGTTTTTTTATTCCAAGTCAGAACCGTTCATTGTGGGCATCTACTGTGGACCATCGAAACCATCCAGTGTAGCAGAGTTCCTGTTGGACTGCATTACGGAACTCCGTCACTTATTGCAAGATGGTTTGCGGTACCCAGTGGGTCCCATAGTGCTGTACAGTCTGCGAAGTGTTATCTAAGATACACCTGCTTGGTGTTTTGTTAGACAGATCAAAGACACACGGGCTACTTTGGTTGTGATGAGTGCACACAGGAAGGAGTCCGCGTTGCACTTCGGTTCACCTTCCCATCCTTTCATTCTTCACTGAGGACACACAAAACGTTTCTACGTCAAGGCAACGCGGCTCACCAAATTGGAGATTTCCCATTCTGTGACATTCCCATTGACACAGTCTCAACATTTCCACTTAAATGTATGCACCTGGTATGCCTCAGAGTAATGAAACTGGTGTTGAGTTTGTGGCTTTTTTAGTCCGGTCGTCCGCAACCTCCGTCTTGGTGTGAACAGCATCAGGTTGATATCAAACCGTATTTATAACCTACAACGCGCCATCCCGTGTGACTTCGTTCGACGCTGTCGACCTTTGACGGAGGTTGAACAATGGGAAGCCACTGAATTTCGTCAGTTTCTACTGCGCATAAGGCCGTTTGTTCTCCGAGGCACGGTGAATCCTTGTAAATTCCGCAGCTTTTTGGAACTGTTTATATGTATTCTTAGTTTATATCACTCTACTTTGCCTCTAACGTATTTCGATTTTATCTTTCAGTTAATTCTTGTTTTTCTAAAAAACTTTGACAGCCTTTACGGGCCAGAGCAAATAGTGTACAATGTGCATTGCTTGATTCACCTGCCCAACGACGTTCGTGTCCACGGTGCACTGGATGAATTCTCAGCGTTCCCCTTTGAATCGGTCATATGTTTTTTGAAAAGTTGTGTATATACCCCACTAAACCATGTCCAACAAATTTATCGGTGGGCTGCCGAAACTCTCCATACTCCCACTGTGGACATGACTGAATTGGTGTTAGAAGACACTGGCGTTTCCATTGCATGACCTTTGCCTGCAAATGAGTGTTGTGCACAACTTATTCTTCACAAATAGTGCACCTGACAATGCGACCATTGTGAACAGAAGACCAGCACTGGTTGTGCATTGTGGTAACGTAATCAGATACCGTTTTTCTCAAAGTATGACCATTTTTACGCACTGCTTACCCTCAGTGCATTTGTACATTTCTGAGGTTAGCACTTTGTCCGATACGGTTCATTCCCGCACTACTGATGACATTCAGTACAAGTGCACGCACATTCTCATTTCACAAGAGCTTCCATGGCAGCTCATGCCCTTGTCAAAAACTCAGCTTTCCATCACAATATTATCTGGAAGTCCTGTCTAAAACATAATTATGTTTACTATACCCTGTCTCAAATTCTTGGGACTCGTAATTGGGAAAGAAATGAAATTGAGTCAAATTTTCCCTCAAATTATCCTTTCATCGGATAACTTACGCTGGCTGGGTTACGACAACTAGGAATACGTCCACACTTCGAAATTTCCGTCAGACTGGTATTAACGGCTTGAGAAGTTATTTTGGTTCACTCCTTCCTGATTATCGTTCTGAGTATCAGAAATATCATGCGATTCAAATCGCAATTGAACAGACGAACGAGGTATTCGTTCACAGAAAACTGTATACTAACCCTTCTTGCTCACCTCTTTTGCGTAGAATACGTCCTCCCCTCGATGACCGTCCCCATTCACTCTCGTAGCGTAAGGGTACTGGAATTTTGCAGGACTTGGGCACTTTACACACTGTTCGAAATAGCTGCGAAGGGGAAATTCATGAACACACTAAGCTTTTACAAAGGAGGTCCTACTAAGAGATCACGCAAAAATTTGTAACGCTTTGGGAACTCTGACAATACCTCCATGACTCATGATGCGCTCAACATACTGCATATCATGAAAATCGACCTTGAAAAAGACAAGTATTTGGATCTCGTCCAACATACCCTCTGCATATCACCAAGAGACAGCAACACAAAGGTGATCTATGTGGTTCATGTTGGAATCATTGTAGCGAAAAGGCGTCCAATAAAGCACAATTTTTATTGTCCAACACGCTAGTTCCCATGCTACGCGCGCGCTCGCGTTTATGAGTCAGCATTCCAGTCCACAACACTCCCATGTTTCCGTTCACGCGTCGTGTGCACTTCTACCCGGTTTAGGTGTCTTCTACCTGCTATTCCTCGTCCGTTGATCCGATTTCGTTGAGCGATGGCTTGTCCGGTCGCTCGTGCTGTCCTCCGTCTATCTACTGTCGGCTTTGGACGTACTCTACAGCCGTGCCGAGATATTCCTGAGAGTGTTGGAATAATCACATCTTCAATTTGGTCATCCATCCTATTTCGGCTGCCACGTCTCGCCCGTTGGTCCGATCCGGTCGCCCACGCCGTTCTCCATCCTCTCACCGTGGGTTTTTGAACGCACCTCCCCCTGTGTTGGGGTATTCTGACGAGAGTTGGAATGCTCGCACTTCCTGCCTGACAGTCCCCACATTGTGTACAAGTTCGGGATGTCATATTTGGGTTACTCGATATGAACTAGCAATTATTGGTAGTGTTATTGGAAAGCCTAACAAGATAACTGTAAGATTGCTGTGTTTTACTTTTGCTGCACCTGAATTATTAACGAAGATATGTTATTTCTACCTCATCCTTGCAACTTTATCTTGTACCTAATTTTTCGCTCCGTTCCTTATCTGTTTTGATTTCCCGTGAATCCTATGGGAGAAATCGGGTTGCTGGTGAATAGGATTTAACTGTTCTAGTGGACCAACTTGTTCCCAAAATATTTGAACTAGCCGAATCAAAAATGTTGTAAAAAGACACTATAAGTTGAATTTCTTTTGCGGATTTCTTTTGAAAGTCGGTTAACGGAAGTTGAGAGGCTCCCAAAGCGTTGTGAATAAAATCACCAGTATTAGAAAGATTAAAAAAGCTTCGATTGTAAATGTTTCCATTGTCAGCCGTTGACCGCGCGGGCCCCGCGACGTTTTGCTATTTGGGTACTAGTCTTACGATGTGCAAGCACACTTCCCTCCCCTTAGACTTAGAAGCGTTTCAAATACTTTATGGGATTACGTTAATTGAGCCGTGTATACCGACTTGAAGGAAGGCGTATTCACTGTTGAGAGCATCCAGCGCTGGGCTGCCAAACCAATCACGATTTAGTGCGAACGTGCACTAAATTAATGCTTTCCCAGGTATACACAACGATACTAGACGCGGAATAAGAATAGGTCTCAACCAGTGGTAAACAACACCGATACGCGAAAGTAGCTAGGGAGGTTGGAGATCGGACCGTCGATCGCACGAGCAAGCCGGAAATATGTATAGGGCGCTAGTGACGCGCACTGGCCGACAAACATGCAAACAAACAAATGCAATCGCATGCAGTGAGCAGACGGCAGACAAAGATTCTTACGATTTTATGTACAATGTGAACTATGGTTTTGGGAAGAAGTTTACACATCTTACAGCAGACAGACCGGGGTTATCTCCAACCGCTATAAGGGACTTAAGAAATACCGCGTACGTGGTTCAACATGAAATCCTCAATTTGTACCCATTTGACTTTCGATAACTACGTGGTGGTTTCATTATGACATAATTATTCTTTTCTGTAGGTACTTTAATACAGTTTCTCATTGAAATGCATGATAACAGCCTATTAGCACTTGTCAGGAAGTTTTACAAGTCTTGTTCCCGCACCTCCCTTAAGTTGCAGTTCGTTTCTAATAGGGTTAATAACCATTGGAATTACCTTTCTTCTGAGACCATTAGTTTTGCTTCTGGAGATAGTTTCAAACGATCGCCAGATTCTCGTCTACTTACGCTTATTATTTTGTCCTGTTCTTTTTACACACTGTAATCCTCAGGAACAGTCCTACGCCCCGTTTCAACTATTTACCCTTCCGGCTAATAGAGGTCTGCTTAGTGCCGAACAAAGTAAACCAAATGGATTTGTGCAGTTTATGCTTCTTGCCTCGAACCTGTGTATAAATCGCTGAAACTGCTGACATGGGAACCATTCAGTTTAGTATTTCTGGGAACCAGGACTCGACTTATATTGCTGTTGCCGTGAATTTACCTCCACAGGAGCCCTATTCACTGATATCAGTTCAATATCAAAGTTACAAGCAACCCCTAAAGGTTTCCAGGACGTTTTACCGTGGAATGAAAGTGAGGTTAGTCAAACTAATTCAATACAACGTCAAATACATATACGCCGTGCTACTACAGTCCGGTGGCCACCGTGTCGAACCATCAAGCCGAGCTAGAAGTGATTACTGAAATGTTTGCTGGCTGTATTATTCACCCTTCCCAGTCTCCATGGACAACCCCTGTTGTTCTATCAAAATTGACGAAGCAATCTTGCTCATAACATGATTGCTAAAGGCTGGAAATTGCAATGTAAAAGGATTCATTTTCACTGTCTAAAATTGACAACAGGTTTGATGTACTTGTTGGGTCTGCATGGTTTAACACTATCTCTCTGGCTTTCGAATAGTGACAAAAAGGGTTGAATCAGGAGGACCGATATGAATGTGTTTTCTTCATCTCTTACGGACTGTGTGAGTTTCAGGCCCTGCCGTTTAAGTTAACCAATGCGCCTACCACCATTCGGAGGTTGGTCTCTAGAGTACTACGCGGACTAATGCTTGATAGATGCCTGGTTTTTGTAGAATAGTCGGAGAATCTACTGGGATTTGGCTATCCTGTTTGTTGGCTGCACCAAAGCTGCAAGGCTGCCGACATCCTCGGGAGTTTTCCCAGAATTGCTTGTGATACCAGCTGTGATTCGGATGGGAGCTCGGTTGCAGTAGATTAGATGCATGTGGTCATGCGTGACTGTTGTGTTGTTGGATGTCGGAAGTCCAACATAACTTTAAAAAGCTGCATCATCAACGTATGAAACTCCTTAGTCAGGCTATCGATTTGGACAACCACAGTAGCAACAGTTGTGCCGTTTTGTATGACCACGTCAAAGTTGTTTGGGGGCTGGCACCGAGGATGTTTTACCTACCCTTAGAAAACCATTGGAGCCATGTCTATTTAGAGAAAACCCTTTCTTACTGGGTCTTGCCTGGTAACCGTTGAACGTGGCAAAGGGAGTGTTACGATTTATGGTTAGTAATCGTGCTTGAGAGCAAAGTAATGTTTTGGAGGTAGCAAAACTAACGTATTGAATAATGGCTAACTTTAGTTACTGGTATGCATTTGTGATAAATTTAAAATAAGGTCCGCCTCATCAGTCACCTGAGATAGAAGCGTTGCAACTTCGTGATAGAAACAGGTTGATTTGGATGTAAACTGTCGTACCATGAACACGGCTTTTAATGGAACGAATCTCCAGTTAGGGTTATTCTGTCGAAAAGGAATTTTCGGTACGGCTAACGTGTTTACCGAAACAATTCAAATAATGGATAATAAACCAATGTATAATGCAAAAAAAACGTAGAATTAATAATTCTGAGTTATGTGAAAGATATATATTTGGGGGACAATAATTCCAACGGGCTCACCAGTTTATTACACGACGCACTAAGGTGACATTCATAAATGTTTTAACCAGACTTAATGTAGGACAAGATCATTGAGAACGGAGACCGAATATTTATCATACCGTATGTACAAATGGTTTGGTATAAACAGTACAGTGGCGGACTAATGGTTAGGGAGGTTAAAGACGGGCCATCAGCTAGCACGTAACCGGGAACTGTGTCGTTCCTCGATTCGGGCAACACAGTGACATGACATATCAACAGACAATTGAACAGCACACGTCCTAAGCACTTTACTATTAACCCAAGTACAATATATAACTGTAAGTTTTAGAACTGTTTCACACATACTACCACAGGCAAGCGGGTGAAATCTCCAGGTTGTCACAAAGCAAGAGCGCTTAAGGATTACATTGTACTTGAGTTAGGTTCAGTTTTGAATGCACGACATAAACGAAAGTTTTCGCAGATCTCAAATGTTTTATTACGTCTTGCTGGCAAATGAACTGAAGCTCCTAAATTGTATCACATATGAGTGGACAGAGCGAATACGTATACATACACTCGTATATCGGCTCTAATACATAGAAATTAAGATAAACATACTGAAGTTCAAATATCTTTGTCAAACTGCTCTTAGTTTGAGCAGCACGAATCCATTCGTATGAGTATGACTAATTGAGTGAAACCACTTGAGCGCGGTTATGGAATAAACGAAACCCTGAGTTGACTGCTTTGTGTATTAGACCACACACGCGTAAGATACAGATGAGATTCTACCCTGAGAATACGGTATATTAACGATTCCTGTGTCGATTGGGGTAGATGCAAAAGATCGACTAACCAACAAGAGTGACAGGGCTTAGAGATACCATGATCCAGCTAGTTTCTCGTGCAGCAGCGGTGGTGGGTACGACATGCAGAACACTAATGTCAGTTCAAGGTAATTTGCCACGTATTTTAGAATCACTGAATAGAGGATGGTAAGTGTGGTACACGTGCATGCAAAGCTTCAGGAACTGATCTCATTAGTGAAAATAGAGTTTGTAGGTGGTAGTATGGTGAGCGGGTTCTATTGTGCTAAATATAAATGGATGCAGTAGTCCAACTAGGCATGCATTTTAACAGATCAACGTAGATACTGAACAATTACGTTTAGTGAGGTATAGAGCGACCGGGAGCAGTAATCGTTACGCGTAAGAAATTATGGGAGTACACGCAAAACTTGTAGGTTGACATTTTCTGTTTGATAAGCGAAAGAGAGTCTCGGTAATATTTCGTCCGTGTAACTTTGAAGCGTCTCAGTTGTGTTTCGAGGCCTGAATAGCATTCGTGTGAGCTAGGATAATCCAGAGGGTGTGTTGATGATAGTATTTGAAATGTCCTGTTTGGGAACTGGGGCGAGAAAATTAGCGCACATTAATTTTAACCTGAAGAGGGTGGTTTAACCACGGAGTCCCAAGGAAAACCCTGAATAGCGTGTATTCAGTATCTATCAAGGATTATGGAGCCATTAAGAGCACAACGGTCGTTCCTTAGCCTACATTCGCCAGAGATTTCTTCGATACCATATACAATGGTGACTCCGAAGCGTTGTATGAAGAACTAATTATCCTTCACCGTAATATTGATTATTTTTAAACTGTTCGCAGGTAAGGTGGGTGACAGCCGTCGTCGTTAATAGATGACTTGTGAGTTTGACGGTGGTGGATGGCGACTCTGGAATGCGCACAGCCAATTGCACTTCTTTGCCCCGGGTCAAAAGTTTTCATCGTGCTGATACTTGGTGGAACGTGGAAATTCGATTAGGTGCAGCTTTTGGGTGTACACCTTTTAAGTTCATTAGTCTGCAAATCCATATCTTTCATAAGATTGTCTATTTTGCCAGTCAGAAACTTCAGATTATTACTGGCTTGTGAGTCAAACTATACTTAGTAAGACTAACTGTGACTGCTGTAAAGACTGACTGGAAGGAAAATATTCACATTTTAGCATCAGGGGCTGCCAACTTATTGATTAGATTTTGATCGTCGTTGGAAGCCCGTATATGTTGAATCACTGGTAGGAAACATTTAGTTCATAGTTGCCTGATGATGGCATTATCTGGCTTATGAGCGTTCAGGAAACCTGTCATATGTCATCGCAGTCAAGGTGGAAAACGATCACTTAGCCCGAAAGAATTTACTAAGTCATACGAAAAATTTGTCTTTTATCTAACATTATGCCTTATATCAGCTTTCTTCAGATGAGTATGAATAAGAGTTCGGGGAAACATATTCAAATAATTATCAACGTTTACTGTCGTATCAAAAGGTGGGGACCATAAGATGCAAATCAATATAATCCTCCAAAATGTTATTCATCAATTATTGGAAACAACTTCGATCTGACGGAAGCAACTTAGGAGTGTGTACGTTACATGCAGAAGATTTAAACAAAACAGTTTTCTATGTTTAATACGTGGTACCCAGCTTACCGTCAAGTGTTGCTGAAATTTTCAAACATATTGATAGAAAAGGCTGCCCAAAAATGACAACTCACTAGTTATTTAATGACCCAATGAATCAGAAGCAAACCAGCTAGATGTGTGATAACGTTGAGAAAAATTTGACAGCAAAAATTAGGGGACTTATAGGTTCAATTAGAATACAACATAATGATTAACTGGAATGACTCACTGCTAAGGTAAAGTCGGAATACTTGTGGCGATCATCACTTACGCAGAGCATGATGGAACACAAGGTTGGGGCGGACAAATCCAAAGAAGTAATTTTCACGCGCGTCATAAGAGATAAAGTTGATCACTGAAAGATCCGGAATATATGTAGATGAAATGTTTTGCCACGCAAACAATACTTCAACAATCATTTCAGCCAAAAATCAGTACGTAGAAATTTCCGTCTATTATCAAGATAACACAGTATGTCTAAATCCTACATATGTTTTCAGATAAACGTATGTGACGTGTTAACGAAAACGGCGTGTACAAACGTGCATAAGGTAAATTGTCAGATATAACAATAAAATGTAAACAACGCGGAATTCAAACAAACAGTGAGGCTAATGTATAGTGCGAAAGTTTTGTACACTTAATCGGGGAAGCGTTTTATCTGATGGTTTATTTGTCACTGTTCACCAAGAATAAAGTAAAACTAACGACAGGTTATAGCAAATATTTTTGAAAAGTGAAAGTCGACTTGAAATTATGAAAAGTGTATGAACAAAATATTCCAGACTCATCATCAACAGAACAGCGATGACTATGACCAGAAGGTATTGTGGCTCAGGCCGTTGCTCATCTCAACGATGATGTAGAATATCATTGAAGAAAACGTTACTAAGAGGGTTAAAACTTAACAGGACTAAGCGGAAGAACTAGAAATGGGATGGATGCAGGTAGCCATTGACTGTGCCACACTGCCAGTTCGAATAGTGTTTCTAACCAGCGAGAACCCCAACCAGACAGGCGATGCCTACCCACTTTGCTTGATGGAACAGTCAGAGTCTTCATACTTCGTGACCACGTTGTTGCTTGACCACCATGTGATTTCATCCAACTGTTGGTGGTATCAGTACATAATGCCCCGTACGATAAACGCTCAGATGGTATACGAAGTACGTGACCTGACCATCGCAAACTATGCACCGTGAGTAGTTGATCAAGTGCTCATATTTAAGACTAGAATAATGTAAATATTGAAAACTGACGGCCATCATTATATCTAGGTGAGTTATTTTATGTTGTATTTATATGTAACTATGATTTGTCAACATTAGGCTCGCATACTCCTGAAAATAGTCGCCTTGTTGACCGAAATTACTTCACTCAGCAACGCATTCCAGATTGTTAGTATACTACATGGAAAAAATTGTCGCCATGTTTTTCCTTACTTTGGTCTGCATTCCAAATCCCTAGTTATTGGATGTTTCCTTTCTATGTGAAAGTTTTCTCAAGGTGTTAAGTTACTAATTAGTTCACGACTTGTTTTTGTATAACCTCCATATCAATCTATCACTAAAAACATCCTCCTGTTGTTAAAGGATGCTGTATTTCCGCTTTTATGACAAGCGTTGTTTTCAAGACAGTTCAGTTGTATGCATTACTGATTTCATTGATAAGTGGAGAGGGAAAACAAGGACTCATTCGTACCCGCTTTGGTTTCGGTTCAGTCTATCATGGGGGTGGGTATCAAGATAAACTGCCTCCGCGTCCACAGACAATTTATAAACAAGTGTCTCGAGATTCCATGTGAAATATGACTACAACAGAGTTCAAGCGGGTAAGCTGGAGTGAACTTTTCAGAAGTGATTATGAGCGTGTCACATCAACTAATAATTTTCATAACCTCATCAGTGAACTGAGCATGTATGCAGGATTGCATCAAATCAGCTATGTGAGTGGATCAAATAGCAGACGTGCGGTACCAAACTGCTTAGTGCAACACAATCCATAGCTTTTCGAACAAACGGTTTAGACTCGGCAGGCGTAAGTGTATCGAGCCTGTGATCATAAGCATCCAGAACGACTTTATCTGGGTCGACTTCCTATGGCATGCAGACATATAACAAGTAAAAACCTATGAATATTGAGTCAACAGCCCTAGCAATAAGATTTAAACTCATAATTCCGTGAAGGTTAAGCAAAAAAAAGGTTGCCGGTGTAAAATGAAATGAAAAACGTTTACAGGCGAATGAAAGCCTCCCGAAGAAACCCATGCCTCAGATAAAGATCGTTTGAAAAATTTGTGGGCTCAAGATAAGTCGCGAAGAGAAATACAATGTATGTTTCGCATCTTGCCGTCGGATGGCCTAGAAACGAAGGGAGAGAAACAATTCGGAGAAGAACCTATTCGAGCGTTCTAGGGATCGGAAAGCACGCCTGACAGACAGCTCTCTATCGCGGCACCGGATGTGCGTAGTTAGGACTTTGTAACCAGCTGGATGTGATAATAGTTTCTAAATACATTTAGATAAAAATGACAAAGTATCTGAGGACCTCTTTGAATTGATTTTACAAGTTTCGCTACAGCCCGCTAATTGTACGAGATACGCCACTTTTAGTATAACTTCTAAACTTGCAGTTCTTCATGGTTTTAAAAATCCTGTGGTTTTAATTGCGGGTGATTATCTGAAATACTTATTTACGTATGAATTCGACTGGATTTTGCATACTTTATAATGAATACCAGCTATCGTAGATGTTGCCGACAAGTACGTGATTCCAAACACGTTTGAAAATCACGTTCCAACCATGTTACAAACGAACAATATAGAGAGAAATGCCGACGTGTGGTTTTAATTAGCTTATGTCTATAAACTGGTGTTGGCTGAGTTAGGAGGCAAACTTGGAAATCCTCAGGTTAGTATGAAAGCGGTAGTCAGGGTATATATTCCAAATTTTGGAAGCTTTCGCATATTTTGCATTAAATAGCAGATTTACGTAGCAGATGATGTAACCGATGGCTTGTCGGGGTGGTATGTGAATCCAAAAGCTTTTCGATGTTCCATCACTGTAGGTACACCTTGGAAAGCCACTTAAAAAAGACATTCAGTACGTTGAGGGAAACTGAAGATGAATCGGGAATTTTGTTGCAACATACCTAACCAGGACTTCTATGTTGCCAAGTATTGTTTTCAGAAAAGAAGCGTTAGGCGGTAGAGCTAGAGTATTTGGGTTGGATTAAACCTAACCCCATATATCTAAAACGTTTTATGGACAATTCTTCTAACGAAGTAACGCAGATATTGAGGAAGCTGTTGTTCCGTGAAAGGTCCATGAATGACATCTTGTTGATGTAGCTAAATTCCAGAAATGTCACCAACAATAACTTACCCTACTTTTTGAAGATTAACCGTTGATGCACCAATACTAATAGGAGGAAAGCGATACTTGGATAACCCAAATGATGCGATAGTATTCGGTGGCTGCGAAATACAAAGTTATCTATGAACAGATCTCCTTTAAATCACCCTTAGAAAGTAAAGTTGAACAGAATACTTATGTAGAATGTTCTCAGGTTCCATCGCAGTACAAGTAACTTGATGACTAACATAAATGAGAAGGATTGTCCATAACGATCTAACTACCTGAAAACAGATATAAGTCAAACGGATGATGATATAGCTGTTGCAAGTAAGTATTTAAAACATTGAGTACCCTTAATCCATTTAGTCAAAACAGAGAGAAGACATATATCGCGAGATGTTAACATTTCGATTAACTCTCATCAGTCGCCAATGTAAAACCATCAAGTTTTATATAAACTGCGTATAGCAAAAACAGTTGAACGAACTAACCATATAGTTCTGATCTTTCACGCGCTAACAGTTGAATCAATTTCACGGCAAGGAGATTGATTGCTTCAATGCCTTCTGTGCACGCAAAACTGGCCGATGTTGTTTGATTGGCATTGCCTCGCTAATCGCTAACAGTTTCGGGTTGCGATTATGTAACAATATCTTGAACGCTTTGACAGGGTCAACTAGGTGACCGGTTGTTAACATGTGTCTGGCGATCGATGAAGCCGGGGTCTACGATCTTGGTGCAGTCAGTAGGTCGTTTTTTGAAATTGCATTTGACAACCACTTAGGAATATGCTCCGCCATACGCTGATGCGAATGCCGATCTGTCCTGCCTATGTAGACGTCATTGCAACTGCAACTGAACTGGTAGATTACGTGGAAGACTGACTGATCAGTTGAGTGTCTATCGCCGGTATGAAGAGCTAAGTCCCTGGTGCTTAGAAGGATGCGCAGTTGGGCAGCTGGGTATGTGCGTTGCAATGCTGACATCAATTTGTGACTAATACTGTTTGCCAAGTGGTCATCTTTGAATTGAATTTACAGAAATGTGTTCTTTTTTGCGCATTGCAGTATCTTAATGTGGATATCCACAAGCTTTTCAGGGTAGCCGTTATTCTACATTGTTTTCTTAATAAACTCTTCTTTCTCCAATCAATCTGCACGATCTGCAAGTGAATATTTCGAAACTTTTGTTCCAGAAGACAGCTCGTGAGAACATGAAAACAGAAAAATGAACTTCTCGCGGAGTGCGTTTGAAGCAGTCAATCTGAGAACGGAGTCAGTCAGCTGTTCTGGAAGATTCATCAGATATAAGAATCACAGCATGCCTGCAACTGAAAATTCATGATCAGTAATGCTTTGAATCGGAACAGAAATCTCTTGAAGTGTACGTCTAGAATGGAACTTGGTAAAGTCCATCCTATGAGACATGCGACGCCACAACACCCGTGTTTAGTATAAACTTATGCCGACTATAAATACCATTAGGCCGATGTTTTTAAATGTTTACAGTGTGAAACATCAATAGCAAGCGATTTGATTTCAAAGGTATCAGAATCCTAACCCAATTGTTCACCGAAAGAATTAGTGAACCAGCGTGTTTATGAATTTGTTAAACCTATTTTATGTGAAAAACCTTCCCGCCTCTGCGGCCGACAGGTTTGTACTGCGAACATTTAAATCATGAATGTAATCTGATACAAGCTGCGCAGTTTAAAAGTATTCTTGCAGGAGGTATCTCAGTGTTTCGGGCACATGGTTATCTGTAAGCGTCATCAGGAAATCGATGGAAACATGAAGTATTTGAGAACAGCTGTCGACTGTCGAGTTGATGGGTTTACTTCTACTAGGCGTCGGTATTGTGGTTTTAGAAGTAGCTACATAAACATGCAAAACTCCTTCATAGTTCTTCCAAACATACTGACAAAAATGACTTCGATGAGGAATTCAGTAACACCAGCAAGTAAGCCATCAACTCTAGAAGAAACACCTAGTGGTTCTTGTTTGATGTTCAAAAATGAGGACAACATGAACCTGTGCATTGAATCCCGTTCCCCTTGTAACTTTGAAATTACTTTTACACATGTAATACAACACAAGGTTACTGACCTTCTCACATATCATGGCAAATTATCAATAAAATCGTAGATGTTCTTTCTAGTTACTGCTGAGAAAAAAAGGCAGTTGTTGTCATCTCTCACTTGCTGTCTTGTCTAGTTCTACTTCAAGATTCCAAACGTTTCGTGCCTTCTTCGAGTAAATATCGAGCGATCCAAAATTAAATTTCTCGGTAGAACGCTCGTAAACGTACGACGACAACGTGGTATTGTTATCGAAGTACACAATTCGGTTGTGTAAAATAAGCGTATCTGAAAAACAATTGGAGCGGCTATACCAATACTGAAAACGATGTATTTATTCGAACAACCTACTAGTGTAGTCACATGAGATACTTCGGGGCATATGAAGTAAAAATTACTTATATTTCAGTGTATTGTGCTATACCATCAGATCAATACAGTGGGTAACCGAAAGCAGTTTGATAGAACATTATTTGATCATATAAAGCATTACAAAACTTCAACTGTCCATGTTCTAGCTCTTCTTTATTGATATAGGTGACTATCGGTTTGAGCTGCTACACCCTAAGTGGTTGGAAAGTTTCCCGGCTCTACTTGGTTTCTGATAGTCAATTACATCGGGTTTTATTGGGTGTTTTTCCTAGTATTCTAAGGTCGTTATACTTGTACAGTTTTGTAAAACTGACGGTAAATGAATGAACACACTTGTTTGTTACTGCATTTCCTGCGTCCCAACGAGAATTTTCGTGGTATTGTTTTTTTCCAACTACACTCATAACAATCTTATGTCTGGTTTTCTGTGTACCCGGCGAAGAGCAAAAACTGTGGATTTAAATCAAGCAAGCGTAGGACTATCTCGTGAATCAAGTTTACTTCAATTGTGGTGGCCTACGACCTGTTTCGTAAAGCGTCCTTGATAAAGTTGCAGTGACCGTAAATAATACCTTTGATAATCGCACTCGATTTTACATTTTTGCAGTCCGTCTTTCATTCTGTATTTCATTCAAGTTGTCGGTGTGCAATTCCCATCCGGAGGCGAAAACACACAATTCTGTCCTTGCCTAGCTACCATAACCTGTTCCATGTGTAAACTCTGTTTTCCAGGGTCAATAACCACAAACGAGGTCAACGCACTCAATAGCTTTTAGAAAGTTCTACGTAATTCTTTGATGAGGATCAGAGTTTGCTAGCGAAGAAGTTGATCATGTCGTTTATAGACGGAAAAAGTCAGTCAACAAAAACTTGTGTAGAAGTTGACCGTTGTGTTGTAATCACGATCGCACAGGTCATCCGCTGATCTTCATTTATCACTAGAAAACGAATAACATTATATATTCACAAGAACGCAAATACGATAACATAATGTTAACATAGGTCGCTGCGAAACTTCTATTTGCGACGGATTTTTTTGCAGTGAGACGGATTGGAGCTTGTCCATATTGACCATCACTAATGAAGTGTGTTTTCATTTAAAATGATTTCCCATGGACGATAGGACTTTAATCCGAAAGTCATCTAATTTCCCGACCGAGTCACGAAGAGCTTTGCACATCCGGAGGAAAAATTAACCGACTGCTGCAATCAGTTTCTAATAACGGCATTAGCCTAAAGCTCAAAAGTGCAGTCGTCGAATACAAACTATCCCCAGTGCCGTCCGAAGATCAATTCGAAAACGGTGTCATACTGTTAAGGCTTTTGAAGTGTAATACCCAGAGAATATC
>JTDE01014839.1:0-16189 GCA_014338405.1 Paragonimus skrjabini miyazakii | reverse complement strand
TTGTTGCCAGTGTTTGTCCTCTCTTTAAATGAAACTGTGTAACTTTCACATGGGTTAAGCATTTAGACAAGATCAGAAACAAAACCACTCATTTGCACGCAGTATTCGGACCCAGACCGTCTCGTTTGCCGCAGACGTCAATGCTCAATTCCATTAAGTAGCAGGGACCACTATGAGTGATGCTGCACTCGGATTTTCCTTCCTGCATTAAGTATAAGTAGTATAAGTATAAGTATAAGTAGTATAAGTAGTATATTACGATCGCTCAACTTCACTGCATTAGTGTCGGTATTATTGGCTGTGTTGGTGATATCTGATTCGACATGTGTTAGGTTGTACAATTTTTTCAGAGAAATATCTTGGTTAACATTCAGAGTGTCGTACTAGTTATACTTTACCGAGGAGAAGTTAAAAAATTAGATAAAATCCAGTGAGAAAGACGTTTCCAGATCTCATTCTGATGCACAATTAAATATGAACACAATATAACGATTGAAAAAATATCAAAAACATCAGTGTACAGACAGTATAGACCATAGAGACATTGAACAAAATGAAGTAGGATTAAGTTTAAATGTGGTGAAAAATTTATTACACGGCTATGGATAATCATACATCCAGCAAGTACAGTTGCCCAAGTAATGGTTTGTTAGCATTGCCATTATAGATTATAGGTCATTGCAAAGTTTATCGAACAACTACTCTGATGGATAAGTGTGAATAAAACCACTACTGTAAGGAGCAAGCCTACTGCTAGTAGTGCTGCCACGAGAGTTCCAGACGGAGCCTTTCCGATTCGGTATACTCCCAGTGCTAAACGAACGGGGTTACAATTTCAGCGATGGGCACCAGTGACTGAGATCTGAACACAACGCAGATATGCACCCCATAAAGTGATGTAACGTTCTCTAAGATCGTCTGACATGTGTGGATATGACATGGATACTTGGCTCGAGTAGAACAGTTCGGGTTAGGCCTACTACACTACCTCAGAACAAGGCGGTCGAACTGTAGATTCATACTACCGCGCGTAACTAGACTTTTCCGTTGTGGTGAAAATAATTGTTGAAGGAAATAACGATTTCTGCCCAATTGGTCGGCAAAAATGGGGAATTACAGGAAGTGACGAACTATCTGAATTCTTGCTTGTTGACTTTCATGAGGAAAAGAATCCACTGATGACAGAAATGTACTCAAAAGTAAGATTTATAACGATTGGTCATTGTTTACCATATCATCCCTGTTTCGCTAATAATCACGTAGTCATTGGTAATATTGCTGCTACTTAATCAATTCTGCCTGTGAATGAAGAAATCAGCTATACAAAATTTCGCAAAATGTGAAACGTGGTCTCCATTGACTGGCGTTACTATTCTCTCACAGTACGCGGGGGAATCCCGAACTCACTCTGTCCCACAGCAGTAATTTTTCAGGTAAGGGATTTACTATAGTGATCGGGACTGCTCTGTAATGTATCAGCCCAAAGTGTTCAAAAGTTTCGGCTCTAACTCAAGCAATTTGTTGCCTTCGATTATTGTCTCTAATAAATGCGCGTTTGACAACCGCAGTAGATGTACAAACCTCATGAGGAACTAACGGAAGTTACTGTTCGTCGTATTTTATCCTCCAAGAGACCTTCTTTTTGCAAGTGATGGCTTGTAACAGTTTCAGGTTGCTCCACTTAGTGCGAGATAATTTCGGTGGCACAGTACACATACAAATGAAAAATCATAAGTACTTGTTCATCAGGTATTTCTGCGAAAATTTGGGTCTCATCCAAATTATTTCTGTCCGATGCGTCTTCCACATTAATGGCCACTTTGCCAGCCATCAGTTCTAAAGTTTGTAAGTATGTGTCACCGATGCCGTGAATGAAAACAATCATGAGCAGGACCGTCAATCACCCTTCTCACACGTCCTAACTAAATCATCAGGGTGAGCATCGCATAACGGAAAAGCTTGTGTAAACTTAACTGCGTTGCAGAAGCACCACACATAGGCACCCGTTCAGACCACCCAACTGCAAATTAGCGTTCCATGAGGCGATAAGCCAGGCCCTAGCACCCGTCGGCAAGGTCGAAGGCCAGTTGGTTCGGGGTGACTTGTAGTCGCAGACGCGTCCATCACGTGATGCGCACGCATTGGCGCGACGACACATTTATTGGCCCTTAAGCCTATTCCCACACCGGGGCACACGTGGACGTCACCAACACACCCAGCCAATTGGAACGCTCCGCACGAATGTGGTTCGATGCGATCCAAGCGCAGACGCAGTTGGGTCTGGATTGGATCGAGGTCACGTGCGAACAAGAGGTGATGCGGTCCTGACGAGCGCTACCGAATTAGGCGTGTACGGTAATCCCAACGATAAAGACCCAAAACATTAGTTTAGCCTTTTCATTGACTATCTTTGAGATATCGTTATTTTAAAACAGTTTATTCCCTTCAGAAGCTTGAACAAAACAGTCAGAAAACGAAAACTAGTAGATGCAAGCATTTCGTATTGACTCATCAGTATCAAATTTACAATAACATGAAACTTTTTTATATCGAACAGATAGGGGTAGGGTGGATAGTCAGACCTTCAGCCAACTACTGTTGACAACTTAGGCTGGCTTAAAACCAAAATAACTGATATAGCTAATGGGTTTATCATGACTCCGATCAATGGCCGGTGTGCTATCACAGAGAAACACTTGCAATCAATAAGAGAACTTCAGTCGAAAAATGTAGTAATACTTAAGCCAGATAAGGGCTCCGGTGCAGTCATTTTAGACAGAGACGCGTATGTGCAGAAAATGCTGTCAATATTAGAGGACCAAACGAAGTTTCAGCAAATAGACACAGTAGACCATATTACCGAAATAGAAGGTCGCATAGGAAGGCATCTCCAACTTCTTCTACAACTACGTGTAATCGACGACATGACGTACAAATTCCTTAAGCCATGTGGGTCATCGGCACCTCAATTCTACGGCCTCCCTAAGACATACAAGTCTGGAATGCCACTTAGGCCAATTCTGGCGATGACTAATTCTCCATACCATAAATTGGCGCGCTGGTTAGTCACCATCCTAACGCCATTAAAACAAAGGTTTCAGGCCTATTCCATTAAAGATTCTTTTGAGTTGATCAGTGACCTGAACAACATCAATCTTGCTAATGAGTTGATGTGCTCCATAGACGTTCAGTCACTGTTTACGAATGTCCCACTACACGAGACAAATGATTATATTTGTGAGCTCATTGAAACCAGCCACACTACTCTACCTCTACCTAGTGATATTCTGCAAGAAACTTTATTACTGTGCACTGAAAACGTCAGTTTCCGTTTCCTTGATCGGTCCTACCGCCAAATAGATGGGGTAGCTATGGGAAGTCCACTAGGGCCCGTCTTAACAGACTTTTTCATATTAAAGATTGAGCAAGAGTTAGTGGCAGACATAGCAAATCTGTCATACTACAAACGTTGTGTTGATGATACACTAGTATTCAGTCGTTCCAAACAGGCAATAGATAACCTAGTGTGACTATTAAATAGTCGTCATCCAAACCTGAATGTAACATGTGAATTTGAGGCTGATAATTGTTTACCGTTTCTGGACATACTCATAGATTGCTGGGATGATGGTTCTATTGAAAGAGCAACCAGCGGCCGCAGTCGCAAGACACGTCCTGACCACTGGACACGTTATCGACTCGGTTTGTGCATTCAGAATCCTATTACGTCACTCGAATCCAAGATTCTTGCTGTTTACTGAAGCTGTCGCAATCAATCGACTAAATCCGACCTTGTTTGTTCAGAAACAGTTGATCGTAAACGTAACCCTTCCCTAGACTTAGTGACCTTTCTTAACCCACCAATTGACTATCCACCCTACCCCCTGTCAGTTCGATATAATAAAAAACCGTTTCATGTTATTGTAAATTTGTTACTGATGAGTCAATACGAAATGCTTGCATCTACCAGATATCGTTATTTGTTGGTGGGTACTCAAGCTACCACCCTTAAGAGTTTCATTACAGACTCAACCTGCCTCCTAACTGCATTCCGATGACACCAAACACTAACACGATACTTGTGGTACTGACCCGGTCGGTTGTAATGTTTCAATTAGACAACGATCTCTTGACACCCAATCTATTGGTGCACTTCTATCTTAAATTAAATATCCAAGCTTGTTGACGCATCTTGAGAGATAACCATCTAATTTCTTGAGTACTGCGGTGGGGCCACAAAGCATTTGTTACTGTTTCACTCTTATTTTCACTCAAAAACATTGCCTAAAGTAAGCAATTTTTCAATGTACCGTCGACATACCAGAAACATTCCTATTTTCGCTTATAGAAAGTCACATCAGCCGTGACATTCTGTGAAGCTTATTTGCGGCGACTAGGATAAATACTATTTCGGTCAGCCACAGTTCGTTATAGCTTCTAGGTACTTTTGACTTTCTATCGGTTGCTGCATACACCAGCCTGCCGATTAGTCTCTTCTGTTCTAAGAAAAAAACAGGTTCCATCGAACGCCTCGCTAGTTCGACATGTCTGTCCTAGTTCATTTGATTTTAAAGGCAGATAACAATACACGGGGTTAACGCGTTGAAATTATTTTTCCCTATCGTATGTTGTTCCATAATGAGGTTCAAACTGGGCGTTAATTAGACTATCGGACAGTTCTAACCTGTACTTTGTAACGCGCTAAGGATTGGAAACGCTAGGAGATAGCGATCTTTTGAAGAGAAGAGTTCAACAATCAATCGGAAATAAGGGAAAACATGGAAAATCATGAGCCCAAAGTCCAATAAGTCATGAACACAACTTTCACAGTCGTAAACGAAGATGGCATCAACACGCTGCGTTACAACTTACGCATAGTAAGAATCTCTGCTTACAATGGTGATTACTCAGTGAAACTTCAACAGCGAGCGGGTCACCCGAGTACACTGTGGAACGCCCCGTCTGAATCTGCCCTAGTATCGTGAGCACTAGATAACGTTAGACGAAGACTTGATTCTTGCGTGCGTAAAATTAGTTCAAAGCGCTAATCAGCATAACCGCCTGAACAGCTCTGAAGTAGTATACGATCTCTAATGCCAGTGCCAGCAAATGTGCTTGTCTGAGTATGCTTGCTTCGCGTCTACTTGCCTGCATTTGAACAATATGATTCGTTCTGCAGTCCATACCCTTAGATACAGTTTCGTCTTTCTCTATCATACTTCATGCTCTTATCATTTATGCTGTTTATGAAAATACTGCTTTAATGTTTATATATTCTTCTTTTCTTCTATGCTGCATTAGTGCCCTTCAACACAGAGCCCTGTTTTAATGGTAAGCTTGCTCGGGCATGTCAGATTCAACCAATTGCAATGTTTGCATCGAGTTTTTCCCCCTGTCTACTTTAAGCTTACCAGGCGAGCATGCAACCCGAGCACTACTCGCAACCAAATGTGTCCGTGTATCTGTACGTCTTAGTTCGGTTGGGTTCACTGTAAGGTGAATGGCACAGTAGTCAACATGGTTGTCTCCTGAAGGCGTAGATGGAGTTCTAATCCAGGTGAAGTCTATCAGGAGCAAAATTCTAGACTAGTGTTTCTTTTCGAAGGAGACTGGCTGAAATGTCTGTCGGAATGTGGAGACCGTGACCAAGTGTGAGTTATGCCCAATTTACATAAAGCTGAATCCTCCTACTTCCTATCAGAGATAAATCACGTCACGGCAACCGTTTTAGATTTCACACTGTTCGCAGCGTGTACAATAGGTGGTGCATATATGTTGCTTGAAATCGCAAAAAAATAACTCCGATCGTGATTTTACAACCTTGCTACTAGCAAAGTGCCCGCCTACTAACGCACGGGATATATTCATTGGAGTCGCCTAAACAAAGGTCTTCTTGTACAAAAATACAAAGCTCAAAATCAGAGCCATCCAAATAGGAGCAGTCCTGTTTCCCGCCGATCGCAAACATTTTAAACTTTTAAATTTACTTCGGTTTGATCCGTTGTCCTAAGGCTGTGACTTACACTCTTCCTCGTTGCCGTGTCAGTTACGCCCCGCTTTTTCATTCTCTCTCGACTTCAATTGATATGTCTGGATGATCGATTTTGACTGACTCAACTGGCCTAACGTCGGGTACACTCGTCATTTAGACCGCGCGGATGAACGAACAAAAGGCGATGATGTACTGCTGAACCAATCATGAACGTAAGGTTGTGTGTTTGTCTCACTCACCAAATAGGCGACGCGAATGTCTACGCACGACACGTGGTCTGCCCCCGCAGACGGACAGGCTGACGAAGCTATCGACCGCCATTAGAAGTCGAAAAACAGCATGTTAAGTGGTAGACGGAGATAAGGGGAGGTTAGTCGGTACTCGTAAACGAACACTGTCTCTGCTATGATTCACCATGGTAAGGAACATGTACAACAGTGTTCCATTGACCTCTCGTCACGATTATACACATCACGCTACACATGTAGCGCGCCTACTGAGGTCACCAACTCATGCTGCGTACAGTGAATTGGTCCTCAGTAGGTCAGCCGAAAAATAAATGAAAGTAAATCAGGAGAGAGCGATGTGATTGATTATCGATTGAATCCACATGCGTATGAACCTCAGTGAGGTGTACAGTTTGTGAATTAGTCAATGCGTCGTATACTAATCATCCGTTTTGGTGGAAAGGAAAGTATGTTTCCTGAGCGGCCTGGTATAACATCGATGTGATGTACAGCATAAGTAATCTGTAGACTTTTGACCTATCCCAGCGAGTCGCCGAACACATTCCGAAATTGTTGAAACAACAGATGACGCACCAGCCTCAACTTGTTGCACTGACGGCTCGAAACCCAACGTCATCGATTGCTAAACACCTCATGACAACATGTCACCAAGTTGACCCATTAAACTCATTCAAGATACTGTTGCGTAATCGAAACCCGAAACTATTAGCTTTCTGTGAAGCGGTGCTCATCCGAACTTACCAGGCGGCGTTATGCGCACAAAAGTGGTTGCAGGCAACCTATCGGGTTGCCATGGTCGTGATTACATAATACTTGGTTGTGCTTGTATGCGTGTCTAATCCCTGTCTGTCCTTATCTGTATGATGTATACAACCTGCATGTTTTGCGTTTGCGACTGATGAGAGTAAATGAAATGTTAACATATCGCAATATGTCTTCTTTCTGCCTTACTAATCCGTAGACGTCGAATCAAACGATCTTGAGTTATATTCATTTGAAACTGTACATCGCGAAAACATCGGTAGTTGATGGCTTCAGAGAACGAATTCAAGCTGTGGATATCATACTTTGCCTAATGCTGGAATGAACTTGAAGAAACGTGCTGCTAATTATATCAACATTAATGGTGTATACGTGGGGAAAAAACGTAACTGAGTGCGTTGGAAGATGTGATAATTTAAAGGAGACCCAGTTGCTAAAAATCATGACGTCGGCTGGACTCGAACCACCAACAGAAACAGCATGGCCAAACGCGGTAGTCACCTTATCAGCTGAGCTGCGAAGTCATGCCATAAGCTGGAATGTTTCACATTATTATCTGCTAACCATTAGAAACACAATTTCATTGTCGACACCGGCATCGGCGGATTCTAACATGAACTGTTCGAGAAATCCTACCGGGTCAATCGATCAGCCAGGTCATTTGATGGAATCCATATGAGACAGTGGGACGGGTAGGCAACAGAGTCCAGGTATCAAAGTTCCGAGCTTCCAGTGTGGTTTGTAGCTGAACCGGTAAGGCGCTTGCGACATCTGGACTGACTGTTCCTGTTGCTGGTTCGACTCTAGTCGAAGCCCTGATTCTTCACAATTGGGTTTACTCTAAAAGTGTAGATGACATCCGTTTTACATAACTATTTCGTAACTGTTGTTCGCTTATTTATGGCGAGTGTTTCATATTACCTCAGGTTATTTGTGGTGAAAATCGAATAGGTTCACCGCTTATCCAAACCCCGACACGATAGAAGATACTACATCAGGATTGGACAAACAGTCTCAATGTTATGCCTTCCGTTATTCGCCAGTTTCTGCACCAATTAACGTACAGTTTGTGACCTTGTATGTGCTAATACGACCAGTCAATGATAGACTGTGATTTCTTTAATACTGTTGTATATCCACAAATTTGGCTTCTTGTCTCATGAATATGAACTGCCTACTGCAACCAGTACGAGGTCTTCTCCTTATTACTTGCCTGAGAGGTTTCAATCCGAGTACGATTTCTAGGGCTATTCAAAGTCCCTAATTCAGAGTATTACATTATTCAGCATGGATAGCCTGCAATGTGATCATGCATTACCATCTGGAGCTTATGAAACATGTATGAAATGAAAGCTAACTACTAGAGTGGATGGGAATCCCATAAACCGGGCCGGATTACTAAACGATAATGAAGGTATATTTCACTTTTCACGCCGATGGGTTATGTTAGGCCACAGTGACCAAACTTCTGTGATAAATCATAGTTTTTGGTTTAGATCAAAATAACCTCATTTGGCTTTGACCAGTCAACGAAGAAATCGTAGACAAATTGTCAGTAGGAATCGCGAAAGTTTATTGACGGACCTGCTTTAAGAGCTTGCTCTCCCAGGGTAAACGCCAACTAGATTTAGGACAAAGGAGTAGCCGAGGTCTATCACAACCGACTGCGACCCTTAACTGTCCGCTTGCTTACGATTCAACCAACAGTTGGGCGTGAATTTCGCTCACATTGATATAACAGTTCATCTTTGATCAGTGGACCTCTCTAAGCCTGTGTGAAAGCTTTTAAGCAAACATGAACCCACACATATAAGTAAAATATTTAAAAAAATTCCCGCCCCAAAATTCATTTTTCACATATAAGACGGGATTAAGGAAGGTGAGTGATCAATCACCGAGATTGCCCGCAACGTTCAGTAGGAATGACATGTTAAACCATCACTCATACATAAAACTGCGTTTCGTATGATACTGGGTTATTGGATTGCGATCGCAATCTACGACAAATTATCAATACAATTATGTCGTGTGTAGAAATTCATCTACTCCTCCCTTGTTTGAACCTCTCGACCGAAAAGAATTATTCGAAATAGCGAGACGGCGAGAACCTTCTACGAGACGTTAATTAGACTTATTCATCGATGGTTAAAGTACGCACTGCAAAAGCTATTTTCATCCTTGGGATAACAGTAGCTATGAACCACGTCCTATCACTTGATTCTTGAAGTCGTATTTTGTCACTCAGGCGGGTTAACTACTGAGTGAACACAATAACTTAGAAGCAGCCGGATACAAGTAGCTTAGGTTGAGGACCTTGTGAAGCTTTACACGTAAAAGCCCGTTAAGGGTTTTTGCTTCGGACAATGGGACAGTAACTGTTGCGTTGTTGACTAAGTGAACTGCAGCTGAACGTGTTCCACTCAATCTTCCGTGCATCAAGATAAGGTACACACTGGATCATCAACCCTCTTATAGCTTGTTTCATCGAAACCAAGCTGACGAGTCCATATTGTTATTGATAAGCTGGAATAACCTTGGGTAGTAGCAGTAGGAAGAATTAGATGCTTCTAGATCTCCAGCATGGCGTGCCCATTAGATTGTTTGGCTACTGTTTAGATTTTGCAGATTAGATCAGATCGGATTTTTCAGAGGTCGTGTCTACAAGCGTGAACAGGCAGCCTTGTTTCTACTGTTTGCCCGGAATAACGGGTTGGCTCTACTAACGTTGACTGGAGCTGTGGAAATTCAGGTACCGTCGGCTTCCCTGTCAAACTATCCTGGTACAGTGGAGATCGTATTGAATATGAGTATCACCCGGTGCAATGAAATATCCCTAACCCTATGCTGACTTGAACACGGTAGCCATAATATGGCGGCACAGAACAAACTTGTAATTCTGTGGAATTGTGATGGATGACCGAATCGGAGGCGCAAACATTCCGACACTCAGTAGAATATCTTAACAAAGTCGTGAGTTGTGGTCAAAACTCACAGCAAATGGATTGCACACAACACAGGCTACTGGACAAGCCATTGATCAACGAAATCAGACAAACGGGTGAGAAGTGGCTATCAAAAAACCCATGAAAGAAGGCGTCAGTTGGAAGTAACAAAACCAGGCAGAATTACGTATGACGTTTAAATAGGAACTGCCGGTACACTGTGTACTTGAATTCTGGTTTGTGAACACAAGCGTTCGTGTGGTGTTGGAACAGGTGAGTTGGACAATAAAGGTATTACTTTATGGAACGATTTTTGCAGCAGAGTGGAATCAAAAATTTGTTAACTTCATTCACTCTGGACATTAAAGTAGTAACTTCACGTGACATTGAAAGTTAACGTATGCCAGTCTAATGGTGTTCATTAATATCATCTCAGCATTAGTAATTGTTTTTTCCTAAAGCGACACAGTGTTTTATTAACCACGGTTGGCCTGTGCGATTTGGTTCTAGTATGATGCTTTGGTCATCCCAAATTGCAAACGGGATTTCTCAGAATAAAGCAGGTTTCTGAAGAACAAACTAGCTCAACCTAGGCAACATTTTCAAACGAGGTGTTCTTGCCGATCTCGATAACGCAGCAAGTTGCGTCGAACATGACTCCAGCGTATGGTTAAAATAGGAGAAAAAGACATGCTGACGAGAAGTATATTCGGGTCATTAACAGGGTCACGGAACTGAGAAATACCACATGACGCTTATTGGTTTAGCAGCATCGTTACGAAACGTCACATCAAAGTCCACAAATGGTGTTGTACAGCGAAAAACACGTTATTGCTTGTCTCACTTACTGTGGGAAATTGTTGGGTTTCACCCAGTCTTTGACCAAATCTGTTTCGTTCATGAATGTAACATTAAACCATTCATTGTTTGTGACGAAAAATAAC
The DNA here is from genome assembly GCA_014338405.1 of Paragonimus skrjabini miyazakii. Classification (NCBI taxonomy): domain Eukaryota; kingdom Metazoa; phylum Platyhelminthes; class Trematoda; order Plagiorchiida; family Troglotrematidae; genus Paragonimus; species Paragonimus skrjabini miyazakii. Next base: position 5,301 of record JTDE01014839.1, on the reverse strand, counting down.
GTAATGTCACGCTATGTTGGGGAAAATGTATTTTTACTCTGTCCATTTGCAATCATCAATGCATGTATGTAATCAGTCCTACGTGATCATTCAAATGCTGAGACGCCTATTGAGATGTCTGTCGACTGCCCACTGTTATAGATCGTGGATCGTATTGGCCGAAACACTTGATGGTGTCACCGAGCCATCTGACCTAAAATACACCTACAATCCCTCGCCTGTTAGTGTGGCTGTGGTGACAGCGATGTGTTGGGGTCGTCCGTTAATCCGACTCGGTTAGAAGTCCTGTTTTGGTGTACGCCCTTTCGGCAAGCCTTATAGTTTGCAATATCTTGAAATAGTCTGAAGGCCGGAGTTTGTATTCGGGTCCCGAATTTTGGGACGGCCGGTACTTATAGTCCAAAATGTAATCAGCATATGCCAGTAGACTCATCTGTGTCGTATGCACGCAATCCTACAGCACAAAAGACAGTACACACAAGTTAACAAAAACTATGGCTGATCTTACAAGTCCACGTGAGTGTAGCACAATGAGGTCAGTACATTCCTGAATCATAGATCGACCAGAAAACACGCGTTAAGAATGTAATCGATCGATCGTGGTGATTACACACACACACAGTTTAATCGGACAGCTCATTATGCGTGTGCAAAATGACTCACTCCACTCCCGAGAGCATTATGCAACACATACACAAACACCGTCCAACAGAACAACGACATACCTGATTTTTGTCATCATTCTAAATTTGTCCATTGACGTAAACGTACAAATTCAATAGATCTTGACAAACCGTCGGTTTGTGACGATCAGGCAATAGTGGAAGATGGATAAATCAGATCTCGTAAGAAACTTGTAGAATCATCGCGCCTTTTATCAATAACTGGCTTATTAGTTAGTTAACCACTGTCTTCTTTTGGAATAACCGAACAGATACTATTAGAAAACAGTATTTCACATGTTGTGTGGAAAGCGTGTATAGATGAAGTGAAGTAAGCACAGAAACGCGAAACCTATCTACCACAAAATTACAGGTTCAATCTAGGTTTCGTCATTCGGTAATGGATCCGTTGGATTTGCTATAATCATTTCACTTGCGCACTTTGATACACCGTTTGGGCATATGTCCGACAAGTGAATATCGTGATATGGTGCATGTCAAGCTTTAAGCTCGTTTTACAGCATTTGGGCTACCGAACAGCAAAGGATGATACAATTCAATTTCTGTATGATTTGTCATCCGGTAACCGCGGAGAAGGCGTGTTGAACTTTCATAACCACCTCGTTAGTGGTTCGAGCCATGAAAACTTACTGAACAGAACGTTTACTTACAATATTGTTTGGTTCGATCTACCGGAACATCCAGCGTGATAATGCTGTCTTCTAAATGACTGAGCTTTACACGGCAAACTAAGCCACTTTACGATATTGGCTGCTATTTTTTATCTATTAGATCACCTGACCTCACTCCAATGGAGCATCTTTGGAATCGCTGGAAATTTGTTAGTTTCCGAAGTGAAATCAGAAGTCCTAGCAGAACTCCTAGCAACAGGCGCGCTTGAAACCGTTTTAATCACACCATGGTTCAACCACGCTCTTCAAATTGTCTACCAAGTGCCAAGGGATCGATAGAAAATGGTGGGATTTCGAATGTTGACTGTTGCCGAGGCCATTAGTATCTGATTACACAATCCTGACCTCTGTGCTCAGAAGAAGTTCGTGCGGACACTTAATCTCCTCTGGCCTACAATCAATCAAACCCACGATGCGGAACAATGATTGCGTAACTGATAGCAAACACGACGTCCATAATCCCTATTGATCGTTTTTCTGATTCACCCTAGTTACTGTTTTCATACTTATTATGTTGTAATTAGTCTGATGATCAAACACGGGGATCAAGTCTTGTTCGTTACTTTGTCGTTCTCATGATTACAGTGGGTATTTTCGAACGAAACCTTAGGTTTACTGAGTCTCGGGCAATCTTATCATTACTCACAAGCGAAAGTGGTTGAGCGTTCACATATGATAATTCGGTCGTGCCTAACATGAGGTCAATGGCGCAGTGGTAAACACGGTTGCCTCATGAACAGCGCTTCCATGGTTAAAGTCCCGGCAGTGGCGATGATATGCACTACTGACGAGCTCTAATCAGAGCGAAACTCGAGTCTAGTGCTTCTTTTCGAAAAGGGCCGACTGAATAGTCTACGGGAATGCGACAGCTGCGATTAATTGTGGGTGATGTTCAAACTGAAAAAAATGAAGAGAGTCAGTTAGTTCCGAAGCCTCGTCGTTTTTACTGGTTGGCTCGGTTCAGCTTGTAGCCTATTTGTTTTAACGTATGACACACTTAACCAACTTGTTTTACTCAAGTGCTCATTATAACAAAAGCTGGTACTACGCAAAATTGTCATTCGGATTGGTCACTGCGTTAACATGTCCGTTTACTCAAGTTGATGACTCTGATTGGCCGTAACCTTTAGCGAATCATCCGTTGGCCTCATATGGACTCACGGAACGGCACATGAGCGTGTTGTGATTGAGGACTGTGTACGTTTGCCAGCCACTGTAAAACGAGGGGATTGTAAACACTGTATTTCGCGTGGAGAGGCGTTCAACTTGGTTTGGTCGCAACCGTAAACGTAAGGTAATCAGAGTTATGCGACACTACGATCTCGTGAAAGTGGTTTTGAGGCGGACACTCGCGTACAGGCCCAATCGGATAAGCAAACACATTAAGACCAACCACAAGGTCAACCGTTCTCCAACTGGCTGCTATCATTCGCCGTTCACGAATAGACCTTCACCTAGATATTGGGTTATCGGAATGTTCGGATACAGATATTTTGTCAGACTGTGTTGATTGAACAGCATCAAACTTGCCATGTAGCTACCCAGTTGGTTGTCTCTCCTTTCCGACTGTGTTGGTATTCGATTTCCATTGTAGCAAAATGTAATTCAATAAAGCAATACCAATATTGTCCAACTCACATGTTCCAACACCACACGAACGGCCGCGTTTAAGAAACAGAATTCAAGTACACAATGCAGTGGCGGTTCCCATTTAAATGTCATACGTAGTTCTGCCTGGTTTTGTGAATTATAACTGACTTTTTCTGTCGTGGGTTTTTTGATAGTCATTTCTCACCTGTCTGTCCAATTTTGCTGACCGCTGACTAGTCCGGTAGCCCGTGTTGTGTTCACTCCATTTCCTGTGAGTTTTGGTCATATCTCATCACCGTGCTAAGATATTTCACTGAGTGTTGGAATAATCGCGCCTCCGATTTGGTTATTCATCACAAGATGACTTCGGAGTATCCACTTGTCCTTCACTTCCGCCTCAGGTGTGCCACCACTACTAGAATTGACAAACTCACACATCCAGGTTCCGTCGATGAGTTTCATTTTAACGAGCACTTTCTCCGATGTTCGAATTTTGTGGGCTCTGGAGAGCTTGTCGAAATGCTGAATATTGTTGAGAAGCAGCCGATGGTTTAAAGCGTGGCCGGACTAGACCAAGATGGATGTGGAGTATCCATCCAATTACAAGAGTTGTTTGTTTGTATGCCGCACGACGAGGCAGGCAACAACACAACTGAGAGTTCGCCATTTGAGCTCACATACTGTAGGAAACCAAGGATCCTCTTGGATGTCTGTGTGTCCAAAGACAGAGAGGGACAAGTGTTGCTGCGAGAACGACAACACCTGGAAAACCGTGCGCTTGAACAAACAACAGAAAGACAACGTCGAAATAAGCAAAGATATGACATGAGCAGCAACACACATAAGTAACGCCCGTTCAGGATCGTAGACCAAGTGGAAGCAAATGACTACGGCCGACCAGAAACATCCGACCCCTGCGCTGGAAAATTTAGAAGGCGGTGGAACGGACAATTTACGATCACGAACTGCAGGAATACGAGCTTCCAAATTAACCAAGGTTCTCGTGGGCGATGGATCAACGCTGTACACTCAGTACCCTGGCACAATCACGGCAAGTTCTTTAAAGTAGGAGCGAGTATGGTGGATTATCAAACCGGAGGTACGAGTATTCGAACGCTCGACGGAATACCTCAACGCGGGGAGTTACGTCCAAAAGCCTACGGTGTGCGGATCGGGGACAGCATGGGTGACCGGATGAGCCATCGCTCAACTGAATCGGACCAGTGGGCGAGACACGGCAAACAAAATAGGATGGAAGACCGCATCGGAGGCGCGATTATTCCAACAATCAGGGGAATATCTCTAAACGGTTGTAGAACATGACCAAAGTCCACAGTGGACAAATTGCGGACAACACGAGTGACCGGACGAGCCATACCTCTCAACGAAATCAGACCAACGGACGAGGAATGACGGGCAGAAAACGCCCCGGTAGAATGCGTTGATCACACACATAAAGCGGGCAGAAGTGCACACGACGTGCGTAAGGAAACCGGGGGAATCTGCGGACTGGATTTCTGACTCATAGACGGGAGCGCGCGCATAGCATGGTAACTAGCGCGTAGGACAATAAAGATTGTGCTTTATTGGATGTCTTCTCGCTACAATATCTCACGTGGTTGCTTTGTGAACTGTATGAGTCATACCTCAGTGGCCTGGACTGGTGAAGACGTCATGCTTGGTGTGTAATTTGTGTTGCTGACGCGTCATTCATAGGCACATGTGATTGAGCACCCTATAAACGTCAGCTTGACGTCACGTACGACCTACTCCACTCAAACGAATTCGATCATTTGTGTCATTCATGACATGATGCGTTAGTTGTCCCAATATCTAGGCTTAGGTTTACATAGAGTCGCACTATACTATGACTGTGTGGTAGCACATATATGTGGGCTGTCCACAATCAGGTACTATTGGTCATTCTAAGATTCGACCATGAAAAATCAAAAAAAAGTGAACACACAGGAAGAGAAATAGGAGACCAGGTTCGTTAGAAGTAGTGTTGTGACCACAAAAGACGTTTGGCCTGTGAACTTGTTTTGTATAAGAATTCCCATACATGTTAGGTTAAAACATAATGTGGGGGATTGTCAGGCAGGAAGTGCGAGCATTCCAGCTTTCGGCGGAATGCCCCAACACAGGGGGGAGGTGCGTTCACGTGCTCGTCTACCTTGTCCTCCTCTTGGTTCCATCTTCGTCTTCAAACCTTCCACTGCCTTCGTCAACTGGTCCACTTTCTGTTCGAGCTGCCTGACTTCCAGCCGTCCAACTTGCGTCCGTACGGGTTGGCGCTGTGCAACTCCGACAAGCCGTTCGATGTCTGTGATCCCACAAGACTCGGCCATCCGAACGCT
>JTDE01014838.1:0-16299 GCA_014338405.1 Paragonimus skrjabini miyazakii | reverse complement strand
GTTCACATTAGTGGCTGCTTCAACCTAATTCACATGAACTATGATTAACGTCTGTCTGTGCAGTATTGGTTCACATTAGTAGCTGCTTGAACCTGATCAACTTGAGTTATGAAGAACGTCTGAGTATGCAGTACAGATTCACACTAATAGATGCTTCCACCTCATTCAACTGAGCTATGATTAACGTTTGCGTATGTAGTATACGTTCACAACAGTAGCCGCTCCGCCCGATTGACTTAGGCTATCAACAACGTCTCAGCATGCAGTATACGATCACGCTAGTAGATGCTCCACCCGATTGACTTAGGCTATCGACAACTTCTCAGCATGCAGTATACGATCACACATGAAGCTTCTCCACCCGATTGACTTAGACTATCAACAACGTCTCACACTACAGGATGTGTTCACAATAGTGGCTCCTTCAACATGATTCACATAAGCTATGAATAACGTCTACACACGCAGTATAAGTTCACACTTCTAGCTGCTCCACCCGATTGACTTAGGCTATCAACAACATCTCAGCATGCAGTATACGATCACACTAGTAGATGCTCCACCCGATTGACTTAGGCTATCAACAACGTCTCAGACTACATGATGCGTTCACGTTTGTAGATGCTTCAACTTGTTTCATTTAAGCTATGAATAACGTCTGTGTGTGCGTTATAGGTTCACACTAATAGATGTTTCAACTTCATTCAATCAAGCTACGAATAACGCCCACGTATGCAGTATACGTTTACACCAGTAGCTGCTCCTTTCGAACCACCTTTACCATGAACAATTTGGAAAACAAACACATGCGGGAAGTGATGAAAAATATGTACTTGAAGCGTTTGGGGCACACGGTTATCATCATCTTTGATTCCACTGATTGCCATATTGATTGGACGTTTTCTGCACCGCAATAGATACTTGGCGTTCTAAACATCGTAGTGTGACTGCCTGTCAGTTATACCTCCCGGTGATCTGCAGGTAGCTTGATTTCATCTGATTCCGTATATTGTTCCGCATGAACACCACGCGACACCAATCTAGTTGGAAACAATGCAGTAGGGTGAATAGAATTTACTTCGGAAGATTCTAGATGGTAGAGTGGGACATGGTACCTTTTTCTTACGCCGATCCATATACAACGAAGGTGGAAACAACCATATGACAGCGTCATTTCCAACCATTTCTAAGAGCAACGTTTCATCGGCCAGTATCTACCTGAAATATTGCAAATAAAGTGCAATAGTATGAATATCGTATAGGAAAGGAAGCTGGAAATGTTGTCATACATGTTTCACTATCAAATGTGTTGGTGTTCTTGTTCAAATACAAAGCGAACACAATGTGGTCGTATATTTCCATTTCGACTATATCTGTGGAACGCCGCAAAATGAAGCACTCTCAGGTATTAGGATGACGTATTTCATCTCGAAAATGGCAATGATCACATTTATAAGACTTGAAAAAGTGAGCTAACGTCAATAACGGGCTGTTTTTGCGAAAATGGTGGGAAAATTTTTCAGCACGAAGCTAATACTTTTGGGACTTTTTCGATGTATTCCAATTTTTCTATTAACGCCGCTTATTTAGAATTGATGTACTGTAAGTACTTTGTCCGAAATTCCGATTTTAAAACTTTGGAAAAATGTTTAAAAATCGAGGATTCGCGCCAAAAGGACCGTTTTGCCTTTTGAACGACCTTCAAGGCGAATCCCGTGAGACGGTTAATTGCCTATTTTACTGGAACGTACTCCTGTATTTGTTCAATTCACTAACGGTAAGCGCACAACCTGTAGGATAGGACTCATATAGCAGACGAATTAGGAGATGGTTTTGCTCCAATTCGAAAGCACTTTTAGCCAGACACATACCTCGTTTGACCACATGAAATCATGATCGGATACCTGTATTGCGAGAACTGATTTGTTTGAGCTAACAACGGTTAACCCACAAGACACGTCGCTCATTCTGCGTACATTCCTACGCCTTTTATACTTCGTACAATGATAAGGAATCTGCACGATTTTCAGGAAATCTTGTTACCTTACCTTATGGTACTTTTACACAGCTTACGAACCACGGCTCATCCTACGAACTTCACTAAAGCCCACCTCATCCATGTACCTCTGAATGCACTCCTGAAATCGTGAGAAAGTGCCAAATTGGAGGTTTACAGGGCGTGTTTTACTTCTGACACCCAAATATCCTACATGCGACCGGTGTCAAAAGGTCTACGGCGGATGGAAGTCGCTTTATAATACATGAATTTTGCAGATTGTATCGGCTTTTAAGTGGAAGTCGTTGCTGGCGATTGAGCACCACGCACAACTGACGGGTACACACACTTGAATTGCTTCAGTTACATTAAAAAGCAGGAAGACTACTTACTTTGTTAGATGGTAAAACTTGGGATGAGAAACATTACTGTGCGGCCTGGCGTTTGAACATATTAGGCAACTAACAATGAACAGCGGATTACTAGTTATGTCTGTCGAACTATCAAACAGCTTTCAGAAGGATCTGCATCGACCATACTTAGATCGGACGCGGTTTATTTTGGCCGCAATTAGTATTCGATATAGTTCCACAGGGACCCCTGGTCAAGAAGCGTGAAACCGACCGTCACAAGAGAGAACTGCTAGGCGTAGAACGCTTGACCATTGAATATGCACCAAGTTGTGGCTGCCGTCGATAACAACGTATGCTACCACAGAGGTAAAATTCTCCATTCACTCAGCCATAACAGAAAACAGGAAAAAATATGTAAGCCAAAAATATATGCAGCAGAAAGCGAGATGAACGAAATATCTTTCGTAATACACTAAAATAAGATGCGCCTAACTATTGCGCAACCAAGGATATGGTATTAGGGCACGTAAAAACACGTTAAAAAGCAGACGCCTTCACTAATGTTGAAAATTAAAAGCGGCCTCGCCACCGAGATCAAACTTAGGCTGCGTGCACGGGAAAATTAGTTTGTGTTCTGTCCATTCTGCCCATGTAAACGGCTCAAATGATAACAGTAGTTATTATTACTTTGAAACTTTCCATTGAGTCATGGAACACGAAGTGTAGCAAACATGTTTTCGATAAAATCTTATCAGGCTGTTACAGCTGTGAAGCAGAATAAAACTAGAACGGTGACATGAAAAACTTAGTATTGGTCCAAAATTCACATCGTCTTGATTTTGCATTTGTGGACGTCGATTGGGTGTCAACTACTTACATATCGATCGGGTGAATCAGCTAATGGCCAAGGCAATTGAAGCGATTGAACGAATTTCTTCTGTCTACACGATGTTGGACTACGCTGGATTTATTCGTTCGTTTGCGACTGTTCAGCAAACTATGTGGGTCGTACGAATTGACAATTGTCTAGAAGAATCAAAAACATCATCTTGTATGGAGTGGGACGGGTGAGAAAAAATCAGTCACGAGTGCCTTTGTGGGTCATCTGGTTGATAGCGATCATCAAGTCAACATAGATCGATAATTCACTGTTATCTACAGGGTTCCACCGAACTGGTCAAAAGTTGTTCACCAGCGAATGTTGGCCACTGCCGAGGCTACTGCCATTCGATTAAGTATTTAGTATGTTGAGTGCTTGGACAGCCAATACCAGTCAATCACCTAGGGAGGTTACATCGTTTTGTTGTTTAACAAATAGACAATAGGGGGGAGGCATTAACAATGAGACAGTTGCGTGTAGCTGACTGCCAGTGGCTATCTCAGAACGACAGGTAGTCTAGCACACTTTCCAGTCGATCGAATGACGTTGCCAGCACACCTGAAGTGCATTTCGTATCGAACTGCTTTGTACGGTCATACCGTGCTTTTTACGTAATGGGTCGCTACATACTACATAATACATAATACAGAAACCTTGTACCTTTGACCTTTGAGATTCGTCGGATGGGATGGTAAAAAGGCTTGCTTTAGGAAGTTACAGAAAGCATTTGATTTTGTGTGACAGTTTTAGGTCACTTCCCAAACGCCGGTAGACTGGGGTAAGGCCCCCTACTTGTAATGGACGATCACATACCATGATGTAAACAGACCCTCAATCACTTTGATATCTCTCCTGTAAATTGAATCTAGAGCAGTTATTTTGTTTTCACGATAAAACGCACATGCTTGAAAGTCAACTCCCATCGGCCGCTGTACAGGTGTGTTTTAGGTAGGCGAGAAAATATTGATTAAGAGTCTGTCGAAAACCCCGCTGAGCGCTGCCGTTGGCGTTGTTTGGCATTACCATGACATTAGCACTAGGACAGAAGTCCACTATGGTCGGGGTATGAAGGTCGCACTTATTGCGTACAGTGGTTATGGTGGCTTCGTTGACGCGGTATACACTGGTAAAGTAAAAACAAATTTGCTTGAAGTTTGACTTGGATTCCATAAGCGACAAGTGAGTTTGTACGGACCACAAGCAAAAAGCGTCGAGAAGTGTTCGATTACCATTTTTCTCCGGTGTTACGTGAAATGCGTCAGATTTTTGCGCTGTCAACAAACGTAGCAATGGGAGCGTCATGTAATTTTGAAAGATTATTAATGTGAGCTAGGGATCACAGCGGACCCAGCATGGTGTCTTGTGGCACGCCAGTCCCTGTCCTGAATGGCTATGATATGGTCTCAAAGACTACGACTGCGTCTGACAGGTTAAGTTATGCTTGAGCAATGAACAATCTCCGCTGCCCACTGATCGACTTATCAGGGTCTTTCACGAAGTCTACGAACAGTTCATCTATTGGAAGACGTACTTTTGCAGTTTTTGTTCACTAGTCAGCTACGATAACGAGCAAGTGGTGACCATTTCTGAGGCCCCGCTGTTCCGGCGCCTAGAGTGAATCAGAGTTTGAGTCAACATAAGCAAAATAGACCATCCTGTTCTTCATTGCTTCTAACACACCTAGTAGAAGACTTTCGCTCATTTAAAGAGGAAAGAAGCCTCAGAACTTCCAAAAGTCTGAAATACTGCCAGTTTCAGATCAGTGTTGGAACAATCGGACAAGTGGTTCTGCCAGCTAATTTGCATAGTCTTTCGGCACAAATGGGGCTACTTCATCAAGAATGGGTGACTTACAAACGTATAAAGAGTGTGGCATGGCGCACATTTTAGATGAATTTAGACAGTATGATGGATCAGAGGAAGAATTGTGAATTAAAATGGTTTCTTACTTAAGACCCAAGCGGTGGAGAACTGCTGTTCCCTGAAAGCTTCATGTGAGATCAAATAGCTTCCGAATTCATCAACGAAGCTCATTGCCCATGGAACCTTTTACGACAATTGTTGAGCTTTATGATCGATACGCAGGACCACTTCACATTGACTTCGACAACCTTCATTTTTCTAGTGGGAGGCTCTGCAGCCTTTAAGATCGAAGACATCCTACAAATTCCGCTGTTGTTTTATTAAAAGCTTGGTTGTGCTCAAGACGAGTTGCAAGTGGGAACTGAAATGGGAAGCTAGACACAACTGATTATCGCGGTAGTATAATCGAAACGTTCGTCCTGTCTACTGTGTCCTCCTGCTGGCATCCACTTATCTTCAGATAGGTATGGCCGTAACATTAAGCATTCGGTTTGCCTGAGATATCTGTTCGACGACTGAGTATGATTGATACTTATATAACCTGATTGTTGCCTGAATGTTTGCCTCCGTTGATGCAAGAAATTTCACGGTATATACTATGTGGCGTTCGATAGTCATCATCATATCTAGTAGGGATGGTCATTGACCATTTCATCACCCTGTGTGTTACCTGACGTGCCCGTGAGTTCTACTCTATGAATGAGATTGTAAAACTCAGTTGCTACAGTGCCTCTGGGTAGCTCGATGGTGAGGCCCAGGTGCGATCGTTTTGATTCATTTGCGACAGTAGTTTCGCATTTAATTTTAGTGCCCTTGCCTCCTGGCGCCGTGCGTTTATTCGGTCAGTTCTGGGGTGAGAGATGGAGCTTAATTAATGACTCCACTAGTAACGTTATGAAAATACTGTGTTGGCAGTTACCCACAATGACTCATTGAGTGACATCGAGTGACTTTTCTTAGGGTTATACGCAGTTCAGTGCTCACGTAGGTTGCCGCCTCCCTCGGCTGAAAATTTACTGTAAAGGCAAAGAAACCAGTAGGGCCTCTCTGCCACCTGAATATACTAGACTTTTGCCACGTTCCTACTACATCCGTTATGCCGGGCTTCGTTGAGAGGACAAGCCATCGCACTCTCCACACTATGCTCCTTGAGGAAAGAACATTAGTAGAAGAAAGTCAACATTAGGAGATAAGTGTCTGCGTACCTTTTTCTCGGACAGTAGCTGTGTTCGGATGAATTATCGTGATAGGCTGATCTTTCCCAAGTCGAATATGCTAGGTCTGAGTGGAATACAATTAGCCAGGGAAGATTATCAACATCCTTGTCATCTCGGCCAATCTCAGCCATAAAATGTTTACCCGTAACAGACGACCTACTTCTTTGGGTCGCAGCTGAGGTAAGAAACTGTGTCCGAATGTGTACAAACGTCGATGCTTAGTGAGTAAAATCTCGCACGTGACCACGGCATCTCGCAATATTCTGATGGATGAAATCGAGCGTTGAAAGGACCACGCATGGCAACCACCAATGTTTAGGTCTAGCCTGGCTCAAACAAACTTCCATCGGTTGTTTTCTTGCTTGCGAGCGGGCAGTACACTCGCGTCTATTATCTCCCATACCACGTAAATAACTAAGCTGTACGTCCGAATATTTTGGGAAAAAACACGTTAGTCTGGCGGCGTAAAAGAGACAAATTTTGCTTGCAAGAATGATGCTGTTGACAGAGTTTCTTCGACGTCTTTCACCTGATCACACGTGACACGGATATGCCGAAGCTTCCATCTTCGCAAGATTTGCGAAATCTCTGAAGTGTAAGCCCACCTCCCAGGACTAGTTTAATTAACTCGCAAATAGGTGGCGGTTGCTATTTACCATCAACAAAAAGTTGATGGAACGACGTGTTTTGCCATCTGCAGTCATATAACTTACAAGGTAACTTCTACAAAACAAAAAACTGAAAGAAATTATGCGAATTCGTGCCTTGTGTTTTGGGCTGAGAAGCGTTACATAAGATTAACACTTGGCCAGTGGTTCAGAGTTTTCACGGTTAGTGATGGTGATTGATTATGAAAAACCAGCGCGTTATGACACTGTGATTTCAGCAGTAAACTCACAAGTTTGGCCTTGAATGCTGATCAACTTGTCTTGTTCGGTATAAAATAACAACCTGTACAGTTATTACGTAATCACTAAAAGCAAGGCACAACGTTTCATTCAGAAGTACAACATGAAACAAAGCGTGAAATTGATTCCATACGTCTAAAGGGGAGGAGGATCTAAAAAGTTTCAAAGCGGGGTTTAGAAGCGCAGCTGGCGACCTCAAAAACAAGACCGTTCCGGTAGCTGGTGGCTCTATAAGGCAGATCATGCACTTGTACGGCTCGTTCAAAGGATCAACGGATTAGTGACAAAAGGGGTGGGCAGAAACTTTCTAAGATTCCATGTTTTCAGACCTAGGACCGCAAGGAAGCAGTGATACGTGAAACACAGAGAACAGATACGGTGTCTACGCTGAGATAGCGTTATTCTCAAGACTAGCCTGGAAGTCTGAAGTAGAATGTGCGGCGATGACATAGCCAAGATATACAATGCCCTCCTTTTAGGAGTCGTGCTGTGCACAAAACTACATTAATGGCAAGCTCGTACGACGGTCGAAACGACGTGGAAAGATTTCCCAGCTGGCGAAGCTCTAGCCTCCAAACATTTGAAGCTGATAGGTTAAGTTACTAACTAACCACGCTAACTACAGATCGGCCGACTGTCATCGCCACAACTTGGGAACAGAATGTGCCACTTTCAGCATTTTCATCCCGATGCTAAAACGGGCTACAATCAAAGGCAGGTAGAGTTCACTCCAACTGGATTAATATTACTCTCTTATGCCGTTCAACTGTCAAAGCCCCATATTGTATGTGAAACCATACATAAAGTAAGAAGCTTAGCACAACATATTTCATCACACTGATAGCCATCAAACACGACCCACAACTTTAAAATGAATGGATTGAGCTTTGGTCGACAGTGCGTTAAGATATTCGTACTTTTAATTTGCGGAATCTTGTGAGGCGGCTGACCATTAACTTTTATTTACAAAGAGAGAAGGAAGTTTAAACTCTTCATTTAAATTACCTAGTCTAGTGAATGTACACAGTATTGCGCTGCCCGTTGGTCTATCCATTTTTGCTATTTGGGAGCCCATCAATTTCGGATTGAAACGCTATAAGAGGGTTCCGTTATTTAGCGAAGTTGTGGTAGGCTGTCAATCCTTGGTTCCTTCATAATTTGAAAATATACACCAGGGGATGGAGGTCAAATCACACGCCAAGGTTTACCACCGATAACCTTAAGGAGAATAGAAACAGCTAAGGACTTGGAAGTGCTCACAGCGTGGAACTTTATTCCTCAAGCAGGGTTTACAAGCTGCCGGAAAAATAAATAAAACGCCGAAACCGAAAGTGCTGTTGCCGCTTTATAAAGCGTAAATGGGGCTACATTTGAAATACTGTGTACAGGCCTGGAGCACGAATATGGTAGAAGACATGGAGGTAATTCAGAAAGTTTAGAGGTGTTTTACAAGGCTGCTGAAGGGAATGTGGGGTAACCCGTGTGAAAACAGACTAAGAAATCGTAAGCAGTTTTTTTGTTGGGAGAAGGAGGGTTGGACGAGAAACGATAGAAGCCTTCAAGATTTTTAATGGAACAACGGGAGTTGTGATAAAATCTCTGCTCAAACTGCGTACAACTTTATACCTCTAAGATCACAGTCTTGATATGGGGAAGACGAGAGTTTATACATCGATTGGAACCAACACCTTCGTAGATCGAGTTGCCATCAGTTACAACATGCCTTCACAGAGTGTATTACACTTTTACAGCGTGACGGAGTTCAAAAGAAAGCTTAAAGATTGATGGTTATCTCTCTTTTCGAACCTGTTTTGCGAGGTTTGTTTGAATGAATCTCAGCAATACCGTCCTTCTCATATACGTAGACTACTGGACTTTATATTTTTTTGCTGTCATTGTTACCCGTTTGTATTTTAACTAATTCTTTGTTTACAAAATTAGTTTTAATATGTGGAAGTGGAGGCCCAGTGGGAGACCATCCCTATACTAAGGTATGAACGCCAATAGTCTGTTCAAAATGTAGTCGCTGAATACCTTACTATAAGCAATCCCGATCTAAGTAGAACAGCAGCACCAAGGTGACGAGAGGCACGCACGAAAAGTTTACAGCTGAGTAGAATCAATTCAAAAAGTGACGTTCATGTTGTATAAGGACAAGTGGTGTAGACTGCATATAAAAACGAAGCGAAATACGAACGTATATAAAATACCCCATAAAATTCACCCCTATAGCGTTAGAAGGATGAAAAGCACAATGCTCTTTGAAAACTGTTGGTCATCTGACCTGAGCGAACTCGAGGAAGATCAACAGGGGTTTTCAGGTTTGACTGAGAAAGTACGGGCTGTTCATTACACACGGGCCGGGTAGACGGAGAGTCATTAGGAGAAGGATCGATATCAGAAGTGGTGGAAGGTGGTATTCGACATGTGCAAGTTAAAATCTATCAGCGCTCACTGTATGGTGGGAATACTTGCGGTTGATCACAAAAAACTTGGAGAATCGCTTGATCACACGGAATGGTCCGGAGTGTGGTTGTTGGAGAGCGGCCTTGACGGCGTCGAAACGAACGAAAATAACCTCACAAAATTCCAGATTGGAGTGCTTTTGTTATTATTTGGTGTTTAAACTTATGGGCGGGCACCGAATTATCACCCTGAATGAATTCAGCTGTTGCACGAAGGTAGAATCGTCAGAATTGGTTAGGCCGGCGTTCGACTTTTAGAAAAGTTCACCAGGGGGGCAAAGTGTCGTACCATAATCTAATTCTGTGGTCGTGCAATCACTGTCATAGCTAACGGGCAAGCGATTTCTAGGCATGACAAGGAGTGAGTGATTTGTCCAACACTGGGAGTGTAGGTGGGTTCATAAAGCGACCTACAGTTGGCGATGGAAGCGTTCGACCAGACCGTTTACAGCCGGATGGTAGGCAGTGGTTTTCATGTGAACGACCCCGAGCAACCGGCTGAAGTCTCTGAACAGCGCTGATAAAAACTGTGTACCTATATCAGCAGCTACAGTCGTTGAAATACCGTAACTTGAAATCCAGCCGTCCACGAACGCTCGCTCAACGGTCTCGGTATTCGTGTTGTGGGGGTATTGCTACTGGCCGTCTGGCGAAACGATCAACGCACTTCAAGGCAAACTGATGACCTTTTCAATACGGCAACGGCCCGACTATGTCAACATGGACATGAATGAAACTTGCGTCGGGGTTGGCGAATGTGCCGGGGGCCGTGATGGCATGCCGGTGGACCTTGTTGTGTTGACAATCAAGCCAAAAGTTTTGCCATCATCGTAAGTCCTTGTGCACGTTTGGCCATACAAATCGGTCTGAAATCAGTTCGACGGTGTCACAGATGTTGGGATGAGAGATGCGGTGAAGGTTAAAAACAGAGCGTCTGAAATTAACTAGGGCAAGTGGACGAGGACTGACTATCGTGGCATCGCATCTGATTGTGCCTCTACAGTTGAGTAGAGGAAACTCCAAAACTTTGAGCGAAAAAGAGATGCGACACAAGACTACTAGCCGCCACGTCCTGTGAACTGAACTGAACTGAACTGCCTCAACTCCGGGTCATTGTTTTGTTCTTGCGCTAATTTTTTCAAATCATTGATGTCAGTTCGGTGTAGACCACTTAAAGTAACTCTGGACGAGGCGTCGGCGACGGTGTTTTCATATTCTGCGATATATCGTGTTTCTGTCGTGAACTGGAAGATAAAGTCCAACTGTCGAACTACCTCCGCAAACACGGTCGGGATTGGCGGTGAGAGGACAAATAAGTGGTTTGTGATCAGTTAAGATAGCAAAACGCTTGCATTCCAACAAGTGAACAAGGTTTTCCATGGCGAGGAAGATAGCCAACAACTCGCGACCGAAGATACCGTAGCGCGTTTGCGCTTGCTGTAGCATGCGGGAGGAAAGCAATAAAAGCTGGACTTGACCGTTCATGATCTGCTGCAGAACCACGCCAACAGCTGACAGGGGTACATCGGTATGTAAAGTGAGAGTCGAACCCTCCTCCGTACGCATGTGTGTCAGGGCCATCACTTGTGATGACGCGTCTTTGACTGGGAGAAATGCGGCGTTAGCCGAAGGCGGTAAACGAAAGTGCTCAGGATTATAGCTTAACAAATCCATAAGGGTTTCAAAAACTCCGAACAGTGCGGGATAAAATGGCAGTAGTAATTTACAATGCCTAGAAACCTTAGTGAGATACAATGGAATTGTGGTGGATAATCTTTAGTGACGGCGATTTTATCTGGTAGAGGTTCAATACCGCCGCGAGTGATTCGGCGTCCCAAAAAATCTATGAAGTCTACCCCAAAAACGCGCCTTATCGAGTTTGGGGTTCAGTCATACCAAACGAAACTGCACGGAGGTGTGACATGTGTTGATATGCGTCCTTGCTTGCAACTAGGATGTCGTCGATATTGTCATACACAAAGTGCAGACCACGGAGGACTTGGTTCATGAACCTCTGAAAGGTCTGAGCGGCATTTAGCAACCCGAATGGCATGCGGATACATTCGTACAATCCAGATGAGGGTGGTGATTACCGTCTTTGTTAAGTCTTCTGGGGCCACGATATCTGGTGGAGCGCCCGAACCAAGTCGAGCTTTGAGGAGATGGTCATACCGTGCAGATCGATGGAGAAATCGTGAATCTGAGGAATTGGGTACCTGTCAGGGACGGTGGCGTTGTTCAGAGCGCGATAACTACCACACGGGCGCCAGTCGCCAGCAGTTTCCGACTCCTCACATTCACCACGAGTCCAACTAAGTAGATGCACATTAACTGGATATTGTGCATCTGTAGCGGCAAAGGTCCAGTGGAATTGCCGACGGTGGCCAAGGTCGAGAGTGAGCAGTTTCTCTTCATGAGTCTGTAGTTCGGTATGGTTAGCGGCCCTTAGGATATAAGACACCGATTGGGGGTTATGTTTGTCATCAGTGGGCGGAATAACGCTGACCTCAGCGCTCGTATCAATGAGGAAAATGAGGGACGTTGAACGGTCGAATACGTAAAACAAGCAACATAAGTAAGGGACAGCGGCAGCCATCGCCATTACTGATTGAATTTTTCGTTTCCCGTCTTAGTTTCACCAGTCCGTAAGGAACAACGCTGGTTGCAACGACTGGCACGCTTACAAAGTCAACCGTGGTGATGGCACACACTTCTATCAAACTGCCTTGTGCGCAACCTACTTCGTGGGCGGGACCTTAAGCGTGCTGGTGATCGTTTATCTGCAAGCAGTTTTGATGAAGTGGTTAGCTGCAACGACATTTGTAAAAGCTGCTCTCCTGGATTTGATAGATCCCGCTGGAAGGGATCGCTGCTGCGGAACGACTGCAACTGGATTACTTGCTGAAGGGGCATAATTTTAACGCATCTGGTCAGCCAACTCTGATAAGTTAGTCAACGGTGTGCCTTTCTCTAAGACGGCCAATGTGTGACGGGGCTCACGTGGGAGGTTCTGAAGCTACAACTCTCGCAACATCAGCTTGTTTACAGTCTGCTTGTCTGACATTTGAGTCACGTGATGATGCAACTGTGTAGAAGCGCGATCCCCCAATTCGACGCTCGTAAGGAGCTTGTGGAAGTTGTGCTCGCCAGAAGCTGCTATTCTCTTAGTATTGGCCGATTTGATGACACTGTAAAAATTCTCAGCTGGACTGCCATAAATTATAACCGCAACTTACGCAGACAGGATCTCAGGTAAATTCGAGACGACGTAATTATACACGGTGCTCCGTGAGTGGATTCGACGAAAGGCAGAAACGACGTCAACTTGTGCAAACCACAGCCAAGGGTCTCTATTACAAAGCTCAGGAAGTTCAATCACGACGGCATTCTCTGGAGAAGATACTCCCTATTCAATATCAGAAAGCATACTGATGAAAGGAGTAAAAATAGGAGAGTGAAAGTAACAAGGTTTTTCTGGTGAACATTAGGAGAAAGACTGCAGAATGAACAAAACTTTGGCAATACGTGTAATAAAAGTCAGTACACGGGCTCACCAATTTGTAAGAGAATATCCCCATACTAAGGTATGAACGTCAATAGTCCGTTCAAAATGTAGTAACTGAATAGCTCACTATAGGCAATCCCGATCTAGGTGAAACAGGAGCACAAAAGTGACAAAACGCACTCGCGAAAAGTTTACTGCCGAGTAGACTCAATTCAAAAAGTGGTATTCAATTTGTACGAGGACAAGTGGTGTAGACTGTATATAAAAGTTAAGTGAAGTACGAAAACATTTACAATACCCGATATTCCTAGTGACCATACCCATGATTTTGTCTTTCCAATGGGAGGATAAGTGGTTTGTACCGCTTGTGACTACAAACTTGTTGCGCTTTAATGGTACTGATAGCCTGAACTCAGTTTTTATCTGGTAGTCTCCATAAGTACACATTGAAACTTTGTGGCTACTTGGAAATGCAATTCACTCCACTCTGTAGATAATTTCTGTGAGAATCTTACCGCGATCGTTTCTGCAGCCGTAGGTGAATCTACACAATTATCAGACTTCAAACGGAACAAGACTCCAAGTCAACTACGCCCTAGTACACTTAAACTCATTCTGAAGAAGCGGTATGCATGGACGTGCTATCGATTTTCAGGATCGGAAGCTGACCAAAAAATATACGCTGCCCTAAGTAATCGGTGTACATCACTAATTTTGACGCGACCGTCTTCATTACCAACAACGTCTTACAGAACGGTTTATCGCTAATCCAAATAGCTTTTCCCGATTTGTTGCATCAACTCGCAAGGTAAAAACCGGAGTTCCACAACTCTTGAGCCCATCAGGCCTTACTAGCTCTGATACGGAGACCGCTGATGCCCTTGCTGAGTTTTACAGTAGTGTTTTTGCGCAGTCACCATCAGTTCATCAGGTACGATTTGACACTGAAATCTATGGCACTTACATTGTGGATACTTCCTCCACGGCGGTGTTGGCTAAACGCAGGTGCTTTATGGACAGCTCTCCTGGCCTCGTCGGTATACAACTCAAGGCCTTACGGGAAGCGGCGGCACAGCCCGCTGACTCACTTAGCTTACTGTTTACGCAATCCGTCTCCCAGGGAACAGTACCCAGCAGTTGGAATTTCGCGAGAATTATACCAATTTTCAAGAGTGATAGGCGAAATTGCCCCAGTGACCACAGGCCAATTGCGTTGCTGTCAAGCGTCTCAAAATTTTTAGAGTTGATTGTATACTACTACCCTTATAAGTATCTCACATTTCGTGAGTTCTTCTCCATTGCTCAACACAGATTCCGCAGGGGCCGTTCGTATACCGCAAATCTGCTAATAGCCACCGATGAGTGAACGAATGCAGTTGATCAGGGCAGTAAATTGCTGTCGTATATCTTGACTTTGCTAAGGCATTCGACCCCATGGACCATTCTGCTTTGATCGGCAAGCTTTCCCATCATGGGGTTCTAAGCAACCTCCTCCAGTAGCTTGAGTCATATCTTGCTAGCCATCTGTACATGGTGCGCGGTAATAGTATTTTCTCTACCTGAAGGCCTAGCCTCATTGGAGTACCCCAGGGTTCAGTTATTAGCCTGCTGCTATTTGTGGTATTCATCAACGATCTCCGACTCTCAATCACTTCTCCGTTAATACTGCTTGCGGACGACGTCAAAATTTGGCGATCCGTCAACACAATCGATGATTCTGTCATCCTACAGAAAGATCCCGACATTCAGTTCAATCGGTCTCGAGCGAACCGACTAGAATTTAATGCTAGTAAGTGCAAAGTAACGCACATTCGCGGCTCTAAGTAAACCACTTATTACTTCGGCGTATTTCCGCTTCAAACGGTTCTTACTGAGAAGGACTGCTCTTCGAATATGCTAATCGGGTCGTGTATACCGGCCTGAATAAAGACATATCAGCTGTTGAGCTCGTCCAGCCCGTGTCTACCAAACTAGTCACAGGTGTCAGTATTGTCGCGTACGAGTCTGGACTTGAAATTCTTGATCTATACCCACTTGGATTTCGATGACTCCGCGGTGATCTAATTTTCACACACTTCCTCTTCAGAGTAGACCTCTTTGATCAGTTCTTCACTGTAGTGAATGATGACGGTCGACGTGGACATAACAGGAAGCTCTTTAAACTTCGTCCTCGGAACTTTCTTAGGCAGCAGTTTTTTCCTACAATGTTGTTAACTTCTGGAACAGTCTACCTGCTGAGTTCGTAAGTAGCGCTTTTAGCGATCGCTTTAAAACATTACTTGACTCATTTTTCAAAAAGCCATTTATGCGAGTAACCTTAGTTTGTTTTTTGATATTTACTGTAATTCCCAAGAGCGGTGCTGCACCCTGTTTTCACTGAATGCCTTTCAGATCAACAGACGCCCGCTTGACATTGAACAAGAAAAGCAACTGGATCCGGGGCCCTTTGGCCTCTGCCTCGAACCTGTGTATCAATCGCTGAATCGCTGAATGCACTGCTTCGCATAATCTGTCGAGCTCTGCGAACGTTGAAACAAATGCAAAAAAGGCTAGCAACATCCTGACGTTACTGAAACGCCTCTTCGACCAGTTCAACCCTAATTGTTTTCAGCTTCTTTATAGCAGTTTCGTTCGACCTCATCTGGAGAATGGAACTGTAATCTGGCCACCGCATCTCCAAAAGGACAAGTTACTCCTGGAGACGGTACAACGACGGGTCACTAAGGTAGTCGGAGCCTGAAAACTAGACCATATAAGGAAAGGCTGAAATCATTGAACATGTACTCCTTAGAGTACCGTCAGCTCAGAGGTGACTTGGTATTAACCTTTTTGATTATGCAGTCCCCGGAAAATCCTTGCCACCTGATGCACAACAAGGGGAGTAGCATGACACAGAAGGGCTACCCCTTAAAACTAGCAGTCAAACGTAGCAGACTTGAATGCAGACATAGCTTTATCCTATTGCGCGTTTGCAAGGCTTGGAATGCTCTACCAGACCATGTTGTTTATGCTAGCTCTGTAGAAATTTGCAAGGCTCGCACGGACCAACATCTATTGCATTAATTCAGATACTGCACCTCTTTTTCTCATTCCAGCCCGCTGTTGAGGCCCT
>JTDE01014837.1:0-16256 GCA_014338405.1 Paragonimus skrjabini miyazakii | reverse complement strand
GTTTGGTACATTCAATTATACAATACATTTGTTTTTACGTCAACTTTTCACGTGACATCTGAAACGCAATTTCGGTTTTGCAGTTCCACGAGTTTTGATGAACACACAGTGTCCTCAAACGTCTTGTAACGAACCTCAAGGGATTCGGATTCCCAGACTTCGTGCTAGACTGAGTGTGGTATTCTCTGCATCAGGCATCTGAGTACGTTACAAGCACATGCGCTTATCTGGAAATGTTGCCTCCAATAATATCATCCAAAAACTTACGTTCCCTCTGAAGTTTTCAAATGCTCTCAACTCCAGCGAGCATCCGGTCAGAGCAACAATGTTCACTTAATTTGAACAAAGCAGTAAGAAGACGGACAGTAGTATTGCCTCTTCAGTACCAAACAACAATAACCAGGAACATATATATATGACACTATTTGGGTGGGGGTGATGAAGAAAATGAAATTGTAACGTAACGGCAAAGTGGAAAAAGTGACTGATATGGAAGGTTGCTGATGCATTGAATAATTGATGAAGGTACTCTTAAATCTCTAAAACCCAGTGGTTCGTCAACACCTCAACTGTATGGCTTACCCAAAACACACAAACCGGGTGTGCCACTCAGACCGATTCTATCTATGAGCAATGGCCCACAACACAAACTGGCCCGATGGTTGGTGCAGGCTCTGACGCCATTAAAACGGAAATCTGACACATGTACCGTTAAAGACTCATTTGATTAAATTGAAAATCACAACAAAGTCAACCTAGCAGACAAAGTCATGTGTTCAGTAGACGTTCATTCACTGTTTACGAGACGACTGAATTTATATGCAATCTGATCGAGACTGAAGGTTTTGATATAAAAATTCCCACGGATATGCTTGAACTGTCTCTACTACTGTGCATGGAGTATATCAGTTTCAATTTTCAGAGTGAGGCTTATTGACAAATAGACGGGGTCGCCATGGGCAGTCCATTAGGACCGATGTTAGCGGATTTTGTTTTCATGATGGTGGTAGAAAGGCGAATGGCTCAAGACATTTCGTCATTGCCGTTGTACAGCCGTTATATGGATGATATTCTCATGTTTGCGCAATCTTCGCAAGGGATCGATGAGATTGCAAACCGGTTCAACGTATGCCATGTTAATCTGGCAGTCACCTGTGAGCTGGGAAAGAACGGATGTCTACCGTTTATAGACATCCTCATCGGTCGCAAGAATGATGGATCAGTAAGAAGGAATGTGCATGGAAAGCCCACTTGGATTGGTCAGTACACACACTTCACAAGTTTTACACCAATACGGAACAAGCGAGCATTAGTCAGAACATTGTTTACGCGTGCCAGACACATTTGTACATCAGAATGTTTAGCTAATTAACTCCGATTGCTTACAACGATGTTACAGGATAATGGGTATCCACTGAGATTTATCAGCTGACACAGCAAGCAACGTGTAGCAGTAGACGGGTTTTCCACGGTTGGCAAGAAGAAGGTCCACATTGAACTACCATTCAAAGGTGACACTTCTTCACTTCGAACAACAAAACGCCTCGTCGCCCCCATTAAGCGAGCATACAGTGCGGCTGGAATCGTAGTCGTTGAACGAACTCGTAAGCTACCGTTAAGGGAGAGCAACCTATTGGCGCCAACTCACACTGTATTTATCAATTTGTGTGTAACTGCGGCGAAAGTTGCATCGGCAGAGCCGATAAGTGCTTGAGCTATAGGATGAAAGAACATCTGCCGAAATGGGTTCAGGATGTGACTGCGCAGTGTACCTCCATTGTCCCGGGATCACACAAAATTCCGGCCTCGTCTATCGCCAGACACATGTTGGCCACCGGTCGTCGGATTAATCCCGAATCAACATTCAGGATTATGATGCGCCACGCAAATCCGCATTTCATGTGTTTCGTTGAGGCGGTCGCGATTAATCGCATTGTGTGTACAAAAACAATTATATGTAATTCTTAGACTCCCATAGACCTGATAGTTTTGCGTTGTTGTTTCCCACCTAATTTACTATTTCATTTTCTTCACCTCCCATCCCGATAGTGTTATATATATGGTCCTGGTTAATGTTATTTGGTATTGAAAAGGTAATACGAAGTGCCAGCATCTACCACTGTTCACTGAATTCTTGAGGCTTTAACACCTTAGGTGGAAATGCATCACACATGCATGAAACGGTGAAGTTTCATAAAGAATTTTCACCATCGTTTATGACGTTCAGTTTCTACGCTTTGTTCAAACAACGCGGCTTCACTGGCTGTCAAAATGTCCACGTTTGGATGTCATAACACAGTGAACGACCTGATCGGGTCGGTGTTGTAACCTGCCTCTAGGATGTTTATCGCAATTGATGATGCTTGGTTTAGCACTCGGTTGCTCGTTTGACTGTTCTTTCGCATGCGAAACTAAGTCAGCTACTTCTGGAGGTGTTCGGACATTCGCTGATGCAGCTACCAATCCGTACTGGCAACCTAACTGCCATTGCAACAGAAAATGAGCTATTAAATGACATACGAGTCGGAATAATATGACATATCACGTCTAGTGTTTTCTCAGCTGACTCGCGCCTCGAGGTTTCGATCAATATATTAGATTGAAATTCAAAAATACAAATTGTTTGGTAGCAATATATTGAGTCTGTGTCGGACACGTTTCTAGTTGGATCTAACTGCCGTAACCATGGTAATGGAAGTGACTCAACGTTCTTCAGCATACCCACGAACGCACGCGTTTCTGTCTGGCATCCGTTGTCTTGACGGTAGCTTCCCCGTGGTTCAATTAGCATAATTCAGTTAATTGTTAAATTCATCTAAACTTAGGAAACATTATGCGATCTAAACCAGGAAAGCAGGCAAACTATCACCCAAAGGCCTGGCTTAACTGACCCGACTCCGGTTCTTCAACTACTGTATTACATGCGTTTCAGTTTACCATGTTAGAAGGAATTTTATGCTCATTACTCATTACGCAGTAGACAACTTTTTATTTGTATTATCTGGACTGCATGGACCGTGTGTTGTCTCGCGAATGGTTGTTAACTGTCTGAATACCTGGTTAATTATCGTCATCATTACTATCAAGCGACATATTTATTTATATATAGTCCTGAGTCGAACAATTCATCGTTGCTTGTTGACTAGAGAACAAGGTTAGAACACGATTCTTCCCTGATCGGGTACACGAATGACGAAAACTCGCATGTCACTGCAAGTTCAAAATTTGTGTTCTTTGCAGACAGTACGGCCGACAACAGTAGCTTAGTAGGGCAGCAAACATGATGATAACTCAAAATCCTCTATTTGACGCCGGTATGTATAAGGCGTTCACAAGGGACATATGAAACCAATCAAAGTTAGTAAATCTCAAACAAGTGTGGACTGGGAAAAACACTAGCATGGTGTCCCATTGAGTTTTTGCACTGGGACCTAGTGTAGAGAGTGTTATACAGAACCCTATATATCTAGATGATCGTTGGTTCGCTGAGTTTCGTATTTAGATTGCAGATGTCTATACCTTTTTTCATACTGGTTTCCCCTTTATGCATGAGAATGTATCTTTCGTGTAAAAACCCTCCGTTTTGGTGCAGTAGAATTTCTCCATTGTATTTTCAGGCTATGGAAGTGGCTTATGATTGGTCTAGTCGACTCATATTTTGTGGCCTTTTTGATTGCGACTGCTCGCATTTGCTGCTGCGCTAGGACAATTTCCGAGGGAACGTTTGAGTTGTGAAGACCGTCATGTGGTCCAGTCGGGGTACAGAGTCCAGCCCAAAGTGGGTAGAGAGCACAAGCCAATGATTGGACCACATGACGGCCTTCACAACTCAACTATTCCCTCGGACATCTCACTATCGCAGCAGCCAATGCGTGAAGTCGCAATCAAAAATGCCGCAAAATATGAGTCCACTGGACCAATCATAAGCCACTTCCACAGCTTAAAAATACAATGGATAAATTCTACTGCACTAAAACGAAAGACTTTTACACGAAAGATACATTCTTATGCCTAAGTAAGAAACCAGTATGGAAAAAGGCATAGTTACCAATCGATGTCACCATTAGTGTACAGAGAGTTCACCATACTGGATTGAGGTTGATAAAGTTCGATAACCGTGATCACTACTCTTTAAAATCACTAAAAAGTAACCGGTCATATTTCATTTCAAAAGGCCCTGTTACGGCTATGTGCTAAGGTCGCAGTTGATGCAAGAATAGCTTAGCCAACAAGTCAGCACATGTGGTGTAAGCTTCAACACTCATTTGTATGTAACAATAATCCTGGAGAGCCACAGTTGCCGGTGGCTAGTTCATGTATGGGAAATACCTTTTTTTGTCCGAATGTACTTCAATGTTTCCCTTCTGTATTCATCCCAGTTACTTCAATACCCAAATACATACCCTCGTTCAATTAAGAACATATAGTGCTATAACTAATTCTCGTTTTATTTCGAAATATATTCTTAGTCGCCCACTATGACTCATTTCCCTTTTTTGCGGCAACCACATATAGTGCATGGAATCGTCGATATGATGGTATGTGTTATTTATGTTGTGAGTTAGTACCAATAAACAATTTTCTGTTTAGAGTAATTCTGCGCTTTAGATATTTTGTGTTCAAGATTTGACGGACGTTCAAGCCCTCGACTGAAGTGTTAATATGAAGGAGGAAATGGCTTGGTAACTGCCTGGTTTACCTACAGTAAAGTAGCTGGCAAGTTTTAAGGCGTAAATTGCAGACGAAAGAAGTGAACAGTTGTACTCTCAAGGAGACCGAATTCTGCCATATGATACGGAGGATCATGCAAAAAATATAAGGAAGTATACATCCGTCGATCTGTTCAGCGCACAGACACTGGAAACTAGACCATCGATATCACCTCAAAACAGTACCCTTCAGGTGGGATTGAAAGAAGCGTCAATGGTTAGCTAACATTTCATCCATAGAATCAGTTAGTCGGCGCTCGTCGGTTAAAGTGATTATAATGAGCCAAAATTTGGGCAATCGTGTAGTTTGTAAAGCAGAAGTAAGCCGCAGAAACGCACCGACATTATTGAACAGACATATTTTCGTTAACCTAGATTCCATCAGGTTGTCCTGAAGTTCAGCTTTCACATCGAAAACAGATGGTGGAGAAATCGAATAAACTGTCAAGCCTGAAGCATATACAGTCGAGGGACCCAAGTAGATGCCTGTATGACTCAGTAGATTTAGGGTCAGTAAGAAGCCCCGGGATAACGTTAAATTATTATAATTTATCAAGCAGAACTAGATGGAGATAAATACAAAACCATTTCCTGCGTGAAAATCGGCATATCCTAATAATCCTAATATTGCATTTTTATAGGAGTAGAATGCCAGCTGTTCTTAGTATATTTGAAAGGGCGACGTAAATGATAATACGATCTACTGTGACTTCCTACCAAGAGGATATCTGATAGACAACGTTTACTGCTTGTGAATACCAACTGACCAGGTATACGCGTTAGACCGATGTTATCAATGGTTATACCATCCCACATTAAATTGACTAGCTGGCTGATTTGGTTGCCCAAACGTTTGTTAACTGCAAGGATTGTTCTATTTCTGTAATCGTCTCTTACTGATGTTTCACTCACGAATGTAGTCCGATCTACGCAGGACCACACAAAGGAAAATAATAACTTTATTTCAACCCCTTTAGTTTGCATATTTCTGTAGAGTGTTATCTGACTTCGTTTAATGAAAGTTTTCATCACCAACCTGAGAGTGCCGTCATGGATAGTCGTGATGGTCCATACACATATCGATGTGTAACACACAGTTAGGTGAACAGACTGAGAGATGCGTTCACAATGTGACACACGGGAAAGATACGATATTTTTATTTGTACTTCACGACAACATGCAGATCAGCTTTGTGAAGTGTTTAGTAGCCATCATTGAGGCATCTTTCTAAGTGCGAACTTTCGAACGGATCATAAGCTATACTTATTAGATGTGAAAATCGTCGTCTATTAACATGGATCTAATACAAGGGAATACCCATGAAGTTCATGGGGACGTGTCAGTAGAACCCTTTCAACAGTTCCTCGTCATTACTTGAACGAAAACACATTTGAATTTTACCGAACAGAATCCGTGAGATCTGCTTGTTACAAACAACCGAGAGGGAATCCACAGTCATTCAACGTACACAGTTACTAGCAGTTTCCTAACCCACTTTACCTCAGACACGTTAGAGTGATGCTGAACAATCCGACTTTGTTAAAATATCTTCTACATTTGCTACGTAAACAAAGAGTAACGGGTGTTGTCATGATTGGGTAGCGTGGATTTTGAAACGCGATATTTGTAAGAAGAAAAATGACTGGTATAAACTGATCACTTGGTTGCCAGAGATTACCGTCAAGCTGAAAACTTGATCAGGCCGTTCACTTGCGGTCCCTAAAGTTATTGATGGCTTTGCTGTTTATGTTTTAAACCTGTGCGTTGGCTGGAAGGCTAAGAGCATGTCGCGAAGCATAATGTGAAGTGGTTTTTCGATAAGGAGTCTGTATTACTAAACACTCTGACGCCCGACGACTAGAAAAACATGTCATGTGAATGTGTCTCGCATGATGTGCCGTTTGGCCATTACACTTAAACAGTCGTTTTGCGACAACCTTGTGCCGCACCGAATACACTTTTACTTGTGTACACGATCGAAAAATCACAAAGGCTCATTGTTTGATAATAAACCCTTTAGGTTTTCAAACTACATTTTCACTTGATTAAGTTTTGTTAGTATACATATATATATGCACATATGTATAAACATCTGGAAATACAAGTTATTGCGTGCCTAGTGAGAAAGTGTATGTTTTAGCTGCTACTGGACTTCACGGCCAGCATGTTAGCTTTTCTTTTTAGACATGTCAGCTAGTTTGTTTTCGGGAACCGAAATTTCCATCTAACTGTTAACATAAATTCTCTGGCAACATGCTACTCAACATCTTTCAAATTTTGCTCCATCCTCGTATATCGATTATTGAAATTTAGTACATTTCACTGAAAAAAAGTATAAGGATGTTAGAGGCTCACCGCGTAGACGAATATATTGTGCATTTTTACTCCAGTGGTAAGGTTCTGCAACCTTTTGAGGTTCGATTTCACAGTTCATCTACAACTTGTACCAAAACTTACGAAAATGTTAGTTTCCGTCTACATTTAATCATTCGGACTTTCTGCCCTGAGGTACGAAATAGACAGATGACATTAACCGGTGTTCTTCGATTAATCAAAAAAACGACTAGAAACTTTCAGCAATGTTGACTGCCTTCTAATTCCTTGCGATAGTTTGATTTTAGAAAACGATTTCCCCACGGCATTTCATACATTCCTGGTCGTAATCGACCACTTGCAGAAGCAATTTTGCTATCGATTTCACCCCACCTATTCGTCCGTCCAAATATAGAACTCTTGAATATGCCCATCTACTGTCATCCATCAATTCAAAATCATTGCAAGTCTAAGCCACATTATTTTCAGTACTTCTTTAGATGCCGTTCTTGAAGAATCGATGTACGTGTGTCCTTGATGCTTCTATGTAAGAGCTTGTCTACTTTGGACATTACGTGATTCATTTTGTAGATTTAACACAGTAAATTATACTAAGACGGAAATACTCACTCATGAGACTTGTTGAAAGGTTTCTTTGTGCATATAACTAATGGATGCACTTACATTCAATTTTCAACTCTGTAATGATGTATCTGAGAAAAAACCTTATTATGGAAGATTTGGGTTGAAGCAAATCGGATGCAACTAAACCTCATAAATATTTGATGAATAAATAGCTAAGACGGACGCCGGGTATAATATTACCATATTCAAGAAGTAGATTTGTGGATTGCGTCATGTTCATTGCGTGATTTTAGTTGAAAGATTGCGGTCAACTTTACAAGAATTCGCATACCAACAAGTTATGAAATTTAATTGATGGGCACAAGATCTTACTTTCAACTTAATGTCACCTTTCTGGAAATTGGGTTTCCTTCTCAGTACTACGTTGTTATTGTTAGTCCTATTGGAATAACCTTGCAGTCCTTTTAATAAAGGTTTGCATAGAGCAGCATAGATGACATTCGTACATTAATCAAACTGCTTTGGACATGTGAGAGTTTTCATGGGTCACACTGCCCATCAGTATGAATGTCGATGAATCATGATCATACGTCCCAATTTACGAACCTGACATATTGAATCTAAAAAGTGATGGGTGATTTGTTAATTATTCCCTCGTGCCCAACAAACCCACTGAAATTAACGGATCAGCTAATGTCAAAAGTCTACAAGCTGCTTACACTAATGCAAATTTAAAATCTTTTGAATATTAACTTGCCTAATATTGTTAGGTAGTCTGGGTTGCTGCGCACATTTTATAGACAGCCCAGATATCTGCTCTGGTTTGCGGACACTACTGATGGTAAAATACATCAAAACGATCATTCCTTAAATATTCTATCACCTTCTGTTTATGCTAGTATGAAGATAAGGATTAGCTACTTCCAGAAAAACGTTTCCTCAATTAAGTTATGTAAACAGCTACATTTAAACTTTGCCTTCTAAACCATCTAAACAACAGATCTTGCCAACAAGGTTAATCAGATCTCAGAAAACAGGACCTGTAACTGTATAGTGGCCAAAGTATTCTGGTTTTAATAAAAGCTGTATACGACGTCCATATTGGTAGCTGTGGGTAACGGCATTTTGGGAGTCACACGTTTTTAAGGAAACTTTGATCTCGGTTTACGAGATAAACACACGTTCACAAACACCGGAAAAGCGCGGCTTTCACCTTAGGACCTACATTTTAGACAGTCTTGACCTATACATCCTGTTGTTTGCCGCAACTGGTCAGCCGATCAACCCAAGGGTCTACCTGCTTACCAAATCCCAGGCGATTATAAAGCCGCATTTTGGCCAGCGAAATTTGATAAATTAATATATATGCAACGCCAAGGTTGTATTTAATTCTGAAAGATTTAAGAGCCTCATTAATGAACCGCCAGTATTCCTATGAGGTTAATTACTAAAAGTCGGAAGCTATCTGAACAATTTGTCCTGCGGTTTAACGACGTTTATCCCAACCTCAAAATGACGTGTGAAGCAGAGGTTGACGAAAGTCTGTCTTGCTTAGATATACTGATCACATGAAGGGCTGGCGGATCAATAAAGCGTAGCATTTACAAGAAATCAACGTGTTCTAGTCAGTGTATGCGTTTCACTAGTTTCAACCCGGTGAAATATAAGCGGGGTGTAGTGAGAATATTGTTCGCCACAGCACGTCGCATTTTCACATCCGACTGTGTTGAACAACAGCTAGAAATGCTTAAGACGACCGTGGTGAGTAATGAGTACCCCAGAAGCTTCATTTCAGCGTCACAGCGAATGGAGGCCCAAAAGCAGTAAGAATGATGAGGTCCCCGAAAAATTAGTATGTGTTGAGTTACCCTTCAAGTGGGATATCTCAACGATGCGAACAACCCAACGAATTATCTCTTCGTTGAAACGGACTTACAATGCCGATGAATTGAGGGTCCTTAATCCGACTCTCAGGTTACCTGTGTCTACAATCAAAAGAGATCAACCTATTGGCACCAAATCACACTGTGCTTACCCATTCTCATGTACCTGTGGAGAAAGTTACATAGGCAGAACCGATATTTCCCTGATCTTAAGAATGAGGGAACGTGTACCTAAGTGGGTTCACAAACAGGTCTTAAAACCGGACACTGTAGTCGCTGAGACTCGTAATCTGCCAACTTTTTCTATCGGACGACACATCCTGTCAACTGGTCACAACGTCAACTCGACCTCAGTCTTCACCATCAAAGTGTGCTATCGCAACCCGAGATTGCTAAAATTTGTTAAGGCCGTAGCGATAAACCGGTTCAAACTTGTGTTGTGTATACAAAAACTATTATTGGTGAATATGAGGCTGCTATGGTCGTGAGTCGCAGCGAGTGTTATTCAGATCACAGGATTGGACGTTTTGTTATTGTTGGTTTCTTTGTTCATGCCCACCCCCAATCACTGTGGACGTTAAATTGAAAGTTTCCCGTGTTATCGGTTATTTGATACTGACGAGCCATTTTGAAATATCAGAGCTTTCACAATCCCGCTGAGTGAGGTTGGTAGATGCCGTCTACCTTGTACGGGAGTTGGTAACTCTCAACACTTTTGACTGAAGACACTCTTCGTGATGGCCGTGTACAAAAAGTAACGGCGAACCTGTATCCGCAAACTTGTTGACTCCTTTTTCGTGAGATTCAGTTGCCCTGTTTTTGTTAGTATTCTTTCTTCAATATTATTCGCTATACATTCGTTCTTACTCAGTACTCTGCCACCTCGTGGACCATTGTCAACACCAGTGGCAGCCCGAGCCCTAGTACCCATGGGCACGCTATAGAGCTGAAAATGATTATGGTGACCACTGAAAGTATCAAGAGGTTTTATCATTCAGTTACCTGGTCACAACATATTGCTGATGCTCCGTTTAAAGTTTAACGTTAAGCACATTTTCCGCCGTTTGAACTGGCTAGCATGCCCATTTGGTGTTCAACAATGGGTGCGTCTTAACACGCTGACTTTGTTGTCTAATGGTTGAATTCGTTGAATTATACAGTGTAAAAAGAAAAACCGTAGGTTGCAACGCACTGTCGAGGAATCCATTCTTCCAGGAGGAAATCAAGGTTGTCGATTGCTCCCTGGTTTAGACAGAATGAATGATGTTTCGTGAGTACCAATGAATCAACAAGCCCTCAGTTTCACCCGAACTGACTCAAAATTTCTCTAGTAAGTCCGGTGTACTGAGTGATAAAGAGTGAGTAATTAGCAAGCTGTTAGAAGGTGGAAAGTGGAGTGATGAGTTTCACTTGGATATTGCAAAATTGGATGGAGAGGTGCGCTCATGGAGAAGTGGGGCTAAGTGATTCACTTATTGTGACAAATATTATCATAAAATAAAGTGATAACAAATCTATGTGTTTGCTACTAGCTGAACAGTTGGAAGGATTGGGTTATTCTTACTCAAGTACACGGCAATGGTTTTAGTTATAAGGACTAATGCGACAAGCACATTAGTTGCAATGGTCCAATAGTTCTAGGTATTAGCATCCAAACAACCGGTAAAAAAGTATACGGAAATTTGAGTCCTATCGTTACATGGATTATCTCCCGTGGTCGGCCACATTATCCGCTTTTTTGCCACACAACGTATTTTCGAGTACCATGAACAGATGACTCCCTCGATTACAGAATCGCATCTGACACTTACAAAGCTGCGGCAGTAGATTAAACAAAAATGTTACGCAGCTTAACAACAGTGTAAAAAATCAGTTAGTCGACAGCAGGTATACGCATGTAATATTAGGGCTATTATATAAGTGACTGTTGATTCTAAATGATCCTGGAATCGATTGATGACGCGTAGTCGGTAAGACCGCCTCTCACTCCCAGGTGTTCAAGACGGACTGATATTGATCGAAAGAACGGTTAACGCCACATAACCTAAGTGACGGTAGGAAGTGGACCCGATAAGGTATCGAAGGTAACAGACGGCAGTAGAGACATCGGTTTGGGATGACACCAAATGGAGCAACAATATGAACGTAACAAAATATAACGATTCCTCGCGAAATCCTGATCTGTACAGAACCAGCAGGCTGACTAATGCGTGGTATCAAACGAACACCGAACAGTGTAAACAACGCAACCTGAAATAATGCAACAACGAACGGAAAGCAGTCAACACAAACTGAACGAAGTATTATGGAATTCTTAGATATTCAATTCAAAGTACACACAGTTTTCTGACGGCTAACATCAATTATAATGTGTGTTTGTTGGAAGATTTCACTTGACAGGGTAGATTCTCATTGCAACTCAAACAAACAGCATCTACGAGTACATGCCACTTGCTGAGATCTGAGCATGAGGTCATCACTACTCATATTTTCAGTCAGCCAACATTCGACGACTACTTCAGTTCAGTGAAGTTGTTTCTATTCACAGGTGGTATCTACTCCTTTACCAACAGCTAGACATCGTCGTCAGCCCAAAACTAAACTGTTAAGTGAACAGTTCACTACTCTTGAGTACGTGTGTGGGTTGTGTGTTTTATATCCTAGTGGTCAAAAGCGGAGAAACCA
This sequence comes from Paragonimus skrjabini miyazakii, assembly GCA_014338405.1. Lineage (NCBI taxonomy): Eukaryota > Metazoa > Platyhelminthes > Trematoda > Plagiorchiida > Troglotrematidae > Paragonimus > Paragonimus skrjabini miyazakii. The sequence continues at coordinate 4,080 of JTDE01014837.1, read as the reverse complement.
GGATTTTGTGCAGGCAAGTCTTTCACGTTGTAACATTGAGTGTAGATAGTGGGAAGTCAGCGTTGAACCGGACGGCCTACAGGAATACGATCCTGACGGCCGTCCGCGATTTCAACAACCAGCAATTGCATGACCGAAAACGAAAGCGCACGGTACGCAAAGGAACCATTGGTGACATAGGTCGTAGTGACATGAATATATGGTGATGCAGTGTGTGAGGCCGCGAATGCGCTGGCCGTTTGCGATTAGTAAGTCAGCAAACAGACGAAGAGTACGTTAGGCTCAGGTAGGTCATATTGGCATATCCATTCGATTTCTGGTAATGGTTGCATCGACCAAGACCATGGTCGTTGGGCAACTAATTCGCTCCTCTTTTCAGAAACTTGCTTCTACAGTCTTCTACCCATTCTTTTCTTTAGCCTGGACTAACCGTTTGCCTGAACTTTTCGTATTCCTACACTGAGTTTTGTTTTCTAAATTTATTCTCTCTAGAATGTACTAACATGCACCCGTGTACTGAAATGCTTCTCATATTACAGTTTACATATCATTTTTGTCCGTTTAGATCTTGTCATGGCAGTCTAACTGTTTTTTTTCCAAGAGATAAGTGTTTCCTTTTCCTGACAGCCATTCAATCAGATAACCAGTTTTGGCCGGCTGCACACAGAGGCCAAACCCACACACATACTGATTATATTCATTCGGGTTTAAACTGGATGCGCGGTGTGTAAGTGAAACCAAAAAAGGTGCAACGCAAACTACATGGGGCGATGGTTTAAAGGGCAGGCGTCTTTGGGATTGGGTCATTGTGACGGGCTAATCCGTTTCTCAAGGCGATCGGGCAATCTGATCATTACTCACAGGCGAAAGTGGTTGAGCGTTCACATAGGATAATTCGGTCGTGCCTAATGTGAGGTCAGTGGCTCAGTGACAAACACACTTGCCTCATGAACAGCGTGGTCGTGGTTCAAGTCCCGGCAGTGGCGAGGATATGCACCACTGACGAGCTTTGATGACAGCGAAACTCGAGTCTAGTGGTTCTGCTGTTCGAAAGAGGCCGACTGGAAAGTCTATGGGAATGCGACAGCTGCGATCGATTGTGGGTGATGTTCAGTCTAAATGAAAGTGCATAAACCTATCCTCCCTTATCCCTTGCGCAACCTCCTGTATTCATCGCACACTCAGTCTACCTTGTTATCGCAACCGTTTGGCCCATCACAGTTTGTCAGCCCTAGGCTTCTTCTCACTCCTGTTACCCCATATTTTTAACCACCTATTGTCCAGCCACTTGCTGTGCGAACGGTTTTCACTGCATATCACTTGAGAAATTATAACGGTAGTTTCTTTACCGTGTGTCCTTTTAGAGGTCGTCTGATAGCATTTTGTGTTTATCCCACCTGTGCTCATGAATGTATACTTATTTCAATTCAAAAAGAATGATGGCGTATATATAAGGTAAAATATAAATTCGCAACAAATATTATCATCAGTGAAACGCGGTATCAGTTCAACCAATTTTTTGCTGAACTGCTTCGTACGGCAGCCTTGAAATTAATGAAATCAAAATTAAGATAGAAGGCAAAATGCGATCGAAGTTAATAAAGTTGTTCCTATCTGTCATCATTGTTATAGTAAACACGGTCGACCCAAACCATAAGGTCCGCTTTTTACTCCACGTTACATGAACTGAAACAACACGATGCCTCAGTCCAGCTCGTGTTTTCCGTGTATAGCAACCAAAAAGTTTATAAAAATAAGGTAACCACGGCCCAAGGTTGAAACATTTTTAGTCAGCGATATTCATAGTCACTTGTAAATTCATACGAATATTGTCTGCGTGGCCGGTATTCTCGAAAACTCTTTTTGCTCAAAAATCAAATTGAAATGGGTGATATGTTTGTAAAATTGGCAAAGATGACTCAATATTGAAGGTTGGCAACAACCTGCGAAGAAACCGTATTGTGGAACGAAATTTAACCAAAGATAAATTCGATCTTCGAGCATAGTCGCAAACTACATGACTCTTAATGTAATGTGATGTAAGAAGTTTACTATGTTGGAAAAACCCGACTGGTGTGAACGTTTTTGAGATATCTGACATCTATCGGTTCCTGATGAATAGCTACAACCTTCTGGTGTTGTGTATTACGTTCGGTGAACTAAACAAATAATTGCATAACTGAAGCGGGTTAAAATGAGAATTATTGTCAAGTGCCTATCTCGATGAAATTGTGTCACGTGTCAAAAATCATTATTTGCTGTTCCTCATCAGGCACTTCTTTTTATCCGTGACGTGCAGTTTCGTTTAGTAATGGTAATTTGTGTAGCTTATTTTTTTACCTTGTTTAAACATTTCTACTGTAGTTGACGTGAAGTGGATAGTCGAGGTAATCGATTATTGTGCATGCTTTGTTATGTCGTTATAAATTAGCTAATTTTCAACTAACGAATCAGTTGGTGATGGGAACTAGACCGTTTGACTACATGTCTTGGTCCGCGTTAGCAATTTTTGATGTCGAATAAATCGAAGTTTCTGTCCATGATCGTAAAACACTAGTTAGGAGTGGACAACAGGACAACAAACTGTTCCGTAATTAGAATTAAAAACTTAACTGGTGGGTGTTTTGGATTCTATAACTATTTTGTGTGCTTTTATGTTCGTCACTGAAAATTATTGAGTCTTATAACAATAGAGAGTTTAAACGTGGGGTTACCGTAAGCCTCATTACAGTCTGTAACATGACATGCGGATTTAGCCGGTGGCTCAGTTATATCTTAAAGCCTAGGATTGTTTCCAAAACGGAATCTTTAACCCCAGTAACAACGCATTGAAAAGGATTCTTTATCTATGATTGATCTATTTACGAGCAAATTTGGAGCAATCCAGAACAACAAGTAAGTCACAGTCACCTGGTATTATGCAGAATACGGTGGTGAACATAGAATATTGGGTCGTTGCCTTCGTTACACGCTCAGTCGCCTGATCCAAAATCGAGAGGTGAGAAGATACGCGGCAACACCGTCTGTTGGAAGAGCGAGAACAAATTGTCACAAGGGCTCTAAATTTATAGGATGAAGCGATTACTATAAATAGCCGACAGACAGATCGAATTAAATGAAACAGTCTTATGTAGTAGTCAGGGTGTCTGAGCAAATCACGTTACAGGGGGCATCACAAAACAACGCGAGAAAACAGTCCAGACAGCGCACTGACGTTTGACCGCATGGCTGCAATCCGATTGGCCGAATGCAACCATACCACCGCTCATGACCATACAATCCGAGCTGGGCCGGACGATCGATGTGGCGTGATGCGTCCTGGCTGTTTCGTTAGAAGATGCGCCCCCAAACAAAACTTATACCGAAAGGGATAATGTCGATATCAAAAGTCCAAACTATTTTAAAGTTCTGTAATTTCTTAAAACTCATCCGACATCCAACTGGGTCGGTTGCACCGTCGGTGCACCATGAGAATCTTCGATATCTGATGTGATTTTTCAAGCCGCTTAAGTTAACTGCTATCCCAGCTTCCGTTCTGATTCTTGATGTCACCTGAGTGCATTAATATCGGCCTTTTTAGACGTAATAATTAATCATGCACATTTTGGTGTGAAGAGAACCGTGGTCATCGAACACCTATTTCAAAAGTGAAATAGTCGGTTCCGATCTGACGAAATGACAAAATGACAAAATGATCACTTGTCAGACCTTCAGCCAACTACTGCTGATAACTTAGGCTGGCTTAAAACCAAACTCACTGATATAGCTAATGGTTTTATCATGACTCCGATCAATGGCCGGTGTGCTATCACAAAGCAACACCTGCAATCATTACGAGAACTTCAATCGAAAAATGTAGTACTACTTAAGCCAGATAAAGGCTCCGGTGCAGTCATTTTAGACAGAGACGCGTATGTGCGGAAAATGTTGTCAATATTAGAGGACCAAACGAAGTTTCAGCGAATAGATACAGTAGACAATATCACCGAAATAGAAGGTCGCATAGGAAGGCATCTCCAACTTCTTCTTCAACTACGTATAATTGACGACATGACGTACAAATTACTTAAGCCATGTGGG
>JTDE01014836.1:0-16368 GCA_014338405.1 Paragonimus skrjabini miyazakii | reverse complement strand
TAGTTTGAATACGTGGCAAACCAAGAGTGTGTCTACAAAGTGAAATCTCCAGGTCGCTACACAGCTCCCCCCTAGAAGGGTAGTGTGTGATCAGAAATGGCCGTTGTGCACTCAGTTGCCCGTCAGATTCGTATATGGGCGTTAAAGTTGTGCCGCTTTATTGAACGATGGGTTGCTTCGACGAAGTTATTGTCCCACCTGCCGAATGCGGGACCTTTGGGCTGCGGCAATTTGCCCATTTATCAAATCTCCTAATGAGCTTGGGCATCAGGTACTCATTGTAGAACGACGCGTCCGTAGTCTGCATAATAGTTGAAGCTGCAGCGTACCTGTAGCGGTTACGTGTCAGCATAGCAATCAGGAACCATGTGTGAAGAGTCCAGTGTGAAGTTCTATTGCGTACGCTACGTAAAGTGTGAACTCGGCATAGCAGTTGACGGACGTGCAGCAGCCCCTAGGTTATTGTTGTTTTTACCGCCGCTTGTATCGCCTGTATCATCCATGATCATCGTCTTCGTGTCCACCGGTCCGAGCGATATGTTAATTTGCTGGAGAAACGTTGCGATAGCTACCGTAGTTTTGTTTGAAAGCCAACCAAAACAGACTGGTAGGCTAACTCCACTAGCATCTACAACAACTAAAACAAGCAAGCTGTATCTCTCCTTTCAACTTTTGTAAGTGGCGTCTATACCCACGACCTCGGGGTAGCGTCGACAAAACTCTATCTGTTCATTACTCATGAACATGAAATGTGTTAAACGGTTTTCAGCATCTACGTTTAAACAGCACTTACCAGTTGTGTTCAGTTGGGCATTCAACCGACCTAGGTAGCCAACAGTGTTTCTTTTCGCGAACAGGCGTGCGCGAAGGTTGTTAACAACCTTCGTCGTTGTCTTCTTATCGAAGTGCTTGCGGATGTATTAAATCACGTTGAAGGATATGGTCCCGTTGAACAGCCATGGTCGAATTTTCCCGATCTCTTCTGGGGTTAGGCTACGCCTTGATGCCTTGCATTTTGCAGCGTTCATGTCGCACTGATGATTGTGAAGCATGACGAATCTGGTTACCCGGAATCTTCTGTTAATGTTCCGACTGATGTTGAAGTATGCCGAGCATCCACTTTGGGCCTTTGTTCTTTCTCGAACACCGGAAGATGAGCGTAAAACTTGTACCCTACGGACGCTTGCGTAGACGCGCCTCTTATGATCGCCGACCTCAGGTTCGATTGATCGGATGCAGTGAGATGAGTCAGACTGAACTTCGGAAAGTTTTAGCTGGGCTTTCACTGCATCTAAGTTCGGGAACTGTCGTGGAGACACGACACTACCAAGGTGTTCCTGAAACAATTCAGATAAATCAACCGTGTTTGTGCTCATGCTTTCGGTGCCCTTCTGACGCCCTCCTGCACATATATTGCGAGTGCGAACCAATGGCAACCAACAAATTAAGGAAACACTTGATTGGCTCACAGGGTGTACAGGGGGTAGGGGGGGAAACCGTGTCACAGGGAGGGGGATACCAATAGAGGGAAAATAACCATGTAGCTGTAGCGTACATCGTGAACTTGAGTGTACGTTCAGAGTTTCCATATTGCAAAGATTCATCGTAGGAAATATACTGACCACGACGCCAATTGCGATAGTTTAGAATACGTAATACTAATAAGAAATGTATTTAGCTCAAACCCAGAGCTAGTTTCTACGTGGTAGTAGTAATAACGCAGCACGTCAGCCAACGAAATCGTAATGTAATCAGTATCTGTACAATGTAATTATTTATGCAGTAAAACAACAATAGCATGTAGTGTTCCGTTATGATTTACAATCACCACAGATATACTGCTGTAATGTAGCTCAGATTAACAAATGGTATATCGAACAAACTCCTGCAAGTGTTGAGCTTGAACCTTTCTTTAATTGCTGGTATATGCCGCACCACCCAGTGTTTAACTCCAAAAAACCCGGTGAACTTCGTGCAATATTCGACCGCTCTGTGAGATATCGTGCCATGTCTCTGAAAATTCAACCAGTGCAGGGACCGGATCCCGCCTGTCAACATTTAGTTGTGTTAGTGAGGTTCGAAATTTATCCCGCTGTGCTTGCTGCAGATGTAGAGGTGTTTTCGCACGTTAGTGTACCTGAGGCAGACCACAACGCAGTGAGGGTAACTAGGTGGCCTCAAAGTGATCTCACAAATGAACTTACGGAAAATCGAATGACAGTATGTCTGCTTGGAACCACCTCGTCCCCATTTTGTCTAAATGTTGACTTGATGAAATCGACAGAATCATTCATGCATATGTATGAGGAGAACGCATACTAAGCCGTTGACGAATGTCTGTTCTCCGTGTCAGATGTATCCTCGGCAACCAGCTATGCCCAAAGTTTAACGTCATTGCCGTTTGGAAGAGTATCTCGCTTAACCAAATGGTTGCCGAATAACCGTAGAGTTCTCTATAGTGTTGCTGGTTCTGGGCACGCTGTGAAAGCTATAGAGTCTGTTACCATTTTGTTCTCTTTTTGCGCACTATTCTTCATACGTGTTACGTTTATTCTACATGTAAACTACTTGTCTGTTGTTTGAATCAATATACGCTTTATCCTCGCGCGTTTCGCTTCCTGCTTTCACGCGATCGTGGCTGTTGTGGGCTAACCGTGGCAACATCCCTTCAGCACACCTGTGTGAACCGAATTCACTGAAATTTCTCTGTTATTAAAGAGGGGAACCTGCTCGCAACACACAGTGGACTTAGTTTGGCGGCATCTATCGTGGACAGCTTCTGTGAGTCATTGTATTTGCCCTGTGGTATTGTTGCTTCAATTCTTCGTTTCACTACAACGTCAAAGGAAGTGGAGACAGGTTACCATCAGAATATACATTGGTTATCAAGTGGAACGCTAAAGTGGACCAATTTATTGTGAGCTTTAAGCTGTCCGAAAAATATCGTGATGCTAGTTCCTAGGTTTGTACGCCCAAGGTTTCCCCAGCCGTACGTTAACGCGGATCGGACGTCGCAGTAAGAAGACGGTGAATCTACAAACATACTTTATTTATTGATTTACTCACCGTTCGCAAGCAGGCTTCAACGCACCAATTAAAGGCGCTAAGGAGTTATACGTAGGGAACCTTCGGCATAACCACACGACTACTGCCAGAGAGGACGAATGTCGACGGAAACTCCAGTCGACCTTCAGAATTCAAACAAGCGTCAGGCTGGTTGGTCAGCGTTCCCAACGACGATTGCTAAGACGTTGTTATCCTAGTGAATGTAGCCTACAGTAGTACAGATGGCGCGGATTCATTATACAGCTACGAGCAAGACTGCGATACCTTCGCCAACACACTAACGTCCATGCTAGTGGTTTGTAGTAAATTTACATTCACAAGGTGATGTGAACCGGCGCGGTGGAACTGGTAAGGCAACCCTCACGTCGCAGGGAGTTTATAATTTTTGCGGCGTCGAAGATTATCTCACTACAAAAACCACCCATAATAAGAGGTACCTTCTTTGTCATCTCTAGCTTTGTATGACGCCACTGGATTTTTTGTCCAATGGCTAATACTGGAGAGGATGTTATTACAACAGCTGTGCAACAAAAGGCTGGAACCACCCACTAAATATAAAAGATAGCCCATAATGACACAACTGATCAAAACAATTACAAAAACTTAGCGAACTAAATATTTCCGGGCGCGTAAGACCCAATGAGTTTGTGGAAGGCGATTTTGGGTTGTATGCACTTTGTGACGCATGTGAAGTGGAATATGGCGCAGTCGACTACGTTTGCTTCTGTGGTGTCTTCTAAGGTAGCCGCCTGTGTTAAGTGTTTGACGATTGTTGTTTTATAGAAAACCGGTAACGACCTTCCTTGTCTTTATTTATTCCCTTTACATCGACCTTTCCTATTATATTCAAAATCTTCTTGTTGGAGATTGCGAGTCTTCCCCGCATTGACTCACATGAGCATTCGACTTGTGCACGTGACAAATCACTCCAATGGACGTCAATCTCGATGTATCACCATAGTTTGATACCGTTTACTTGTCAAGGCTTGTTCTCGAACGGCTTGATCGTCGTTACTCCTCACCTCTATACCTTTGTTCATGTGTACCCTGGTTTAATTCGCACTTTATCGCTCCGCCATTACGTGACTGTTGAATTTGGTCTTTTTCACGCGAACTTTTAGTCTCGGGACTTACGTATCCGGTAGATTCAATGTCAGTATTTACTGTTATCTTCTATTTTGTTCTCAACGATTTTCTTGCACTTTGGCACCTTGTTAATAAGAAACTCGTTTTTGCACCGTCTTCCATTTTGGATCCGAATCGGTTGTTCAGCGGGCTTAAAATTTATAGACGCTGGCTGCCTGCAGACGCAGTTATTCTAGATCCAGCATATCGACAAACATTGCAAGTAGGTTAGGCACAGTTAGAATGATCGCTAAGTGTCCGGGATTAAGAACGACAATGGTAAACGTTTTTCTGCACTGCCTTTTTTAAAAGCTCGGGTGGCGCCCCTTAAATCAGTTTCCACTCCTTCATTCGAACTAACTGCGATCGTACTTGCCGATTTTATGGTTCAAACGTTACGCTGGTGTTTGAACGTTTTTTTAAAGACGTGAATTTTTGGACAGATTCGATTATCCAACAATGCCGTGACACGTTTTAGCACGTTCGCGGCAAGTAAACTGTCACGTCTTAGATGTCTTTCACCCACGGCAGTAGAGTCGTGTACTGTCGTGATAAACCCACGGGTAAAGCATCATGCGAAGTGAAAAGCGTACAGTATGTGTAACAGTGGTTGCGTGCTCTAGAGTTCTTTAGACAATCGTCGGGTTTGTAGTCCAGCATATTTAGACCCACCGAACATACAGAAGGTGCTGAGTTCAGAATGGGTGCATAACAAATGGATGTTATGAGCAAATCTAGTAGATTGCTGCCAGTTTGCTGCAAGTATTCTGAATGGCACCAACTATTGAAAACCATTGCTTGGTTGGGTCGGTTTAAATCTTATTGGCTTTTAATGGATGTCAACAATGAGAGAGGAGTGACGAAGTTAGATTGTTTGACACTTGTTGACCTACAACCAGTCGAAGTAAATGTGCGACTAGTACGGCTAGAATCTGCTTCTCGTGAAATGCGAGTTTTGTCTAACTCGTGTGTTCATGGAGAGGGAGAGATGTTGAATGGGGTCCGACTTTATGCATTGTTTCACGTTGTTATTGACGATCTTCTCCGATCGAATGGGAGAATGTCTACATGAGCTCCAGAATTCGACTAAAAACTTCTCGGTATACCACTCAGGATGCATCATGTGGCAGATGATATTATCCATCACATTCATTTGACGGATGACCATACTGAGAAGGCTTATTTGCTCACGTCAATTCGTCAACCGTTCCGGATCCCACACGATGCATTGACGGTTAAAAGCGTCATAAGCCGGTGTGTCCTTCGCCAACGCCAAAGTGTGGATGCTGGCAGGTATTTGCTGGCCTCACTTTCTTCTGTGAGGTCACAACCTTGTTGACATCCCTTCTTCCACGTTAGTCTGGACTATGTTGGCCCGAACGAAGGGAAGGGAAGTGAAATGGAACAGGTGATAGGAGATATGGTTGCATATTTGCGGGCTTAGAGTCTAGGTGAGTACACCTGGAGATTGCATGGATTATGAGAACTGACTCTTTCCTAACACCACTGATTCGATTTATCGGAAGAAGAGCACCAGCCGATGTTTATTCCGATAATGGCGCAAAATTTGTGGGTACCAACGTAGATCTCCAAAGATGGAGCGAGACGTTAAACCATAATGATACAAACGATAGGCTTCTACGAAGAGGAACCAGATGATACTTCAGTCCACCATATGCTAGTCACAGAGGCGGAGTCTGGGAGCGGTTGTTCAGGTCTATTCGACGAACTTCGAACACAGTCTGCCTGGAGCAGACACCTGAGGATGAAATTCTGATGACGTTACTAACTGAGGTAGAACAAACCCTCAATTATCGAACAGTCTTACCGTTTACGTCTGATGACAATAGTTCTTCCTCTTTGTCGCTGAATGACTTGTTAAGTCTTAGAGACAAGGTTGGACTAAAATTTTGGGAAGTCCTTACTAGAAGATACACTACACGATGGAAACAAACCAGCATCGGTAGTTTGGAAAAGAAGGATAGGGGAATAGTTTCCCACTCTTCAAGCTAACAAAATTGGCTAAATCAACGAAGCAACTCTCAGAAAGACGATCTGGTGCTAGTGGCAGCCGCTGTAACCCCGAGAAACAATTTGCCTATCAGTTTGAGTGTGTAGTGTTTCTCTGGATCGGACGAGTTAACCCGTATTGTTTGTGTGAAGACCAGATTGGGGATTGTACGGCGTGAAATGCGCCACCTGTGTCCTATAGATGGTTTTGTGAATGAAGAGCTCAATGAAGGGGGCAATATTAGTCAATGCGTACCTCATGCGGGTTATTCACTGCCGCTGTGAGGTGAATCATCATACGGTGATTCTCGCAAAGGATGCCAGGCGGTTCGGTGGCGTCGGGGGTGGAGGGTGGAAATCATAAAGAACGGCTTTTATCCGCAACAAGTTTGGCGTCGGGGGACCCAAAGACTAAGGTGCGAGGCATGGAGAACGCCAGACATTTTTAGGGGGGTCCCTGGTACATGCCAGCCATCTGTATTGAATTTGAGTCAACAGCAATGTGTTGTGAATATTTTGTTGTAATTAGAATTGAACTACCCAGTAAACATGTGGCCGATTCGGCCAAGTTGGCCAAGTATAAAACAAGCGTCGGCCTGACGTTTCTACTCCACTGACCAACCAAAAATGAGAAACTTTGGGGAATAGCACATTTTTGTGGGACCAATTTTGTCGTTGAATAATGATTTTGAGTAACCTGCAATAGGTATATCAAACTTTCGAATCAGTGGTTATCATTTACTTGTAAATTTTATTCATCCAGGCTAGTTCGATAGCTCTGGATCATTCGATTGTCACGTGCCTCTGATTTGGTTGCTTCCGAAATTATTGTTTTGAGACGTTTTGTGGATAACTTCAGGTAATGACATTTCATGTCACTTCGGTTGTAGACGGGATTTGAAGCACATTTATTGTTCAATAAAGACATGCTAAAGACTGAACTGATAACTAGTTTTCACCTAGGCTAGTCTGGTTATGTTAGGCACTAATCTCTTTTTGATTTGTTGATCTTCATACTCCCTGAAGCCATCTAGTTAATACGGTCTTGATGCACCATGAGTTCTGAGCGAAGGTTGTATTGTCGTACCACTATATATCGTCAAATACGCCTGGAGCGTCCCCGACATGGTGTCAGCGCTGTCGGCGTTTCCTCTAGTACTATCCATACCACTTCGAAGAATGAAGATGTTCCATTGGAAAAACCTAGTAGTCCCTTATTTTGTTAGGTTTACTTCAAATTGAGGATGGAGAAGGTGACCAAGTAGTGAGAGGCATGTGTCCAATTCCAGCTGTTGAGGCGACGCCCGATCTGCAAGGTTCATGTAAGTTCTGTGGAAAAAATATCACTCAATTGTTATATTGATTACTATGGTAACAGCAGTGAGATTGTTCTCTATTCAGGTGAAGTCCCTAACGGCTGCTGATCTGAAGCTGCTTATCATGTTATCGTAGCCGATTCGTACTATAAGGCAAGACGCAATGAAAGGTGGGCTGAGCTGGAGTTCCAATTGGCATCTGCTGATGCCCCAGACGTGCATGTTTTTACTGTTAAACGAAGAATTGGGTCCTTTCCCATATCATTATACCTCACCACTTGTCATTCTGCAGAAGGCCGCGCGAAGTCCTATCGTTCGAAGATGAGAACACAAACCCTAACCCCCCTTCCCAGAAAGGCTGTCCGCCTATTCCCCCTTAATGGAAATTAAAGTGGTCAACAGGTTAGCAATAATTTACATACATCTCGGATTATGTACAACACGATGTTATCAACTCAAAACAATATTTCAGATACAGAGTAAATTTGTCTTGCGTAATGCATGCTTTGTGTGCCCCAGAAATGTTTCACTTCCGACAGCAAAGAGCTGGAGATACTGTTGCACAAGTCGTTAGGCAAGCTCGTGACTCATGAGGTCATGATGAGTTATGTGCGAGGGGCTTATGTCAACAGCAACCCACCGTCGCAGTAGCAACTAACCGACTCTTCCAGCCGCGGAAAACTTCGATTGCCAATGTGGAATTTGGAGATCTTCCTAAAAATTAACAGTGATCTGGATAACGAAGAAGTTTACAAAGATTTCCCAGGCGGTGTGCACGATAGTTATTGATCATTTGGATTCCTGGCATATTTTCAGCCTCAGTTTGTCCAACAAGGCGGAAACGTGGTGTTAATGCCCTGCAACCCTTTGAATGTCAGCAGTTAATGAGCTCTACTTTTACTATCAAGCTATCGCTATGTGCAGGCCATCGCGATGATGTTGGTTATTGTTATCCTTTCGTATGGTCGCATCTCTGCAGTCGTCCACCTGGGCGCGCAGTTGATGGGTGAACACAAAGGATATGTAACTATGTGTTTGCTCAATCACTGGCGAAGAAGATAAACTCTCTGGGAACCAACGGAAAGCGTCACCAAATAATCAGTAACATTTTTCAGGCAATCATAACTAACAGGTTTTTGTTCCAATCCTTTAAAATTAGCCATTTTTCTGGTCGAAATTATTCTCAAGAAAGTGAAAGAAACGTGGAACATCTCATCACGAGATGGTTCGAAGGAGCCAAAGACGCCGATACTCAGAAGCCAATCGCAAACATTAACACGCAGTGGACACTTATCAGAATCATGGTTAGACTTTAGGTGCCACGTAATTGTCTATAATGCCTTTTACACCTAAAGTTGATTTATGACTTAGTAAAGCCTTGTCTGTTACAAGTTTCATTGAATCAGGTTATGGCTTCGCATGTTAACACCTTTCATTTCAGAAAATGACTTCCACAGAATTTTAATTGTAATCTTTTCATGTTTTTAGTTGTTCGCTCCTTCAGTACCCTCTCGTTATCTCCTTCTTTGTGGCTTTTCTTTTTCAGGCTTCTCTGTGTTCAATTCGCCCTTTGCGTGCTGATTGCTGAAGTTGGAAATTCTTCCAGCTCATAAGTGAATGACTGCTGCTTGCTGGTACTCCTTGGACTTTATTGTATCAATTTTTAATCTGAAATATGCAGATACTTGGCTTTCATCGTGGTACTTATCGCTTTGCTGTTAGTTTCTGCGTGTTCAACGGTCGTGTACACTGCTTTTATGAAAGTATGTCCGTCTTACGGTCAGTTTAGAGAGTTGTTCGAGTCGCCCCTCGTCTATCTTCATACCAGTCCCCGTAAGGCCATTTGAAGGCGTTCGAACTAAACGTTTCATGACAGGAATGTTTTAGTTCTTGCCGGATTAGATCGCTCAACAACATTGCGGGAGAGGTCGGTGAAACCGACGGACCAATGTCAGCAGTGCGTGAGCGTTGAATTACGTAAGATGCGGATTGTCTTAGTAGTTGAAGCAGACAGCCAGGAATGTAGGAAAAGTGCCGTCAGCGTGATTGGCCGACTCGGATGTTACACTGGTCAACTGGAAGCCGATTCTTGCCTACTCCGAAACTACTCTGGATCTTGCTGCACGCTTACTCGAATCCGATTTCTCACCAGCTCTTGCCAGAGTCAGACCGACTCCGGGCCAGAATCGGCGCGTTTTACGGATATTTAGAATAACGACCAAACGTATAAGAAACGCGAATAGACACAACACCACAGAACGCACAGTGTTGAATTGTATGTAACCGTCGTACAGGATAACGGAATAATGAAGCGACTGTATAACGAAAGAAGGTAAAGCATGTCAGTCATGGTCACCACATATTTACAAGGAGCTTGACAGTAGTTGGGCTAGACGGTACCAATGTCATTCACAGGGCGCGAATACTCGAGAGGAATTTTGGCAAGCAGGGCATTGCGCGGTTGCCCCATCTGTCAGAAAAGTTTTCCCCCCTTGTAAATAACTCTCTCAATTTTGCTTCTGAACCTTACTAACTCGTCCGTACATATTGTTTTACCCGTTTGGAGGTCAATGTGTAACCTGTTTGCTTTTATTTGACTTGCTTCATCGGAGGTGAACCCTTGCTGTTCTGTTTGCATTACCAAAGGGACGTGGGGTAACTTGCTACACTCATTTTGTAATAGTTATTCGGCTCGAGGTAGACGATTTGTGATTTGTGGTACATCTTTACTACTGATACTGACCATCACAGTTGAGCTATGCAACCGATTGTTTTACTTATTTTATTGCTTACAAAATAGTACCGTAGAATCTTCGATCATAACCTTGTTCCGAATTCAGTGGTCGTTATTCTTCTACGTATTGCTTGAAGACACGTCTGTGGTGACACTCACAGCATAATATAATGAACTTTTCGGTGCGGCTGATGTCCATTTCTCCTTTCTACTCAACTGTTTGATTCCACAGGATGGCATAATGCAGCTTTATACTTTGGGCTCATTGACATTTACCGTGTAGACTTGTATGACGTTCAGTTGATTGTGAACGCACATTGTAGTGCGTACGTGCATTAAATTAACGCCTTCCAAAGTATACGCAACGAACTTCAGACGTAAAGTGACAATACAAATAATTGCGGGGGACCGAACGCACAATATACGACAATTACAATAGTTTTGAACCAGTGCAACTGGGGGATTTAAGGATCCAATCATCCAGCGCACGAGCAAGCCGGACATGTCCAAGGCACCAGTGGTGCGTATAGGTCGACAAGCTTGCAGTCAAACAAATGTGATTAAGTACAGCAAGCAGACGACAAACAAGTATCCTATGTACAATATGAACTAATATTTTGGAGAGGATTTCACACTGTAACTTGCGGTCGAAACAAGCAACCGCGCACAAGTTGAATTAGAATTGTGTAACAGAGCGTGCTGCTTTGTTGTTGACGCCGTTTTAGTTTTAGTTGGTGTAAGTCATGTGCATGGCTTACTAGGCCTTTGGCTCATGTTTGTTTCCTGTTGTTTCCTTTCACAAAACTGTTGCTGAAACCCCTACTTCGAAAAAACGCTGTCCTCCGGCGTCTCCACATTACCCCAGAGTTGGTCTGCAAGTGTTACGGACAACCATCGGTGAACGGCCGGCTTGCATGTTACAACACATATTACAACAGGCAGATAGGGGTTATCTTCAGGCCACTACTTTATCAATAATACAACAAAGCAATGTGACAGCATTCACACCACACAACACCAGCAACAGCAACCACACCGTATGAAAGTAAAGCCAATATGAATATATATTAAGGTAAAATAAGTTTGGGAATCTTTGTCATGTTATACAGTTATGTCCATTTTGAAAGTCTGCTCATGTGAAGACGATATCTTCGAAAACAGACGGTCAACCAATCTCAAGGCACAGTCAGCCATCACGTGTCCTGAGATTCTCACAACATTTGAGAGATTCAACAAGGGATAGATCTGAGCGCGTTCCTGCTGGAGGTTCAACATCGCGTAGGATTCTAACATGTCCACAAAGTATATTTCGTTGTCCGCACAAAGCTATCTCATTACGTTGCACAAAGTTGGGTAGTGTTCCGTCAAAAGGCTTTTTATGCTCCCGTAACGTATGGGCGAACTTCCGACTATTTGCCTGTTACTGTTAAACTTAAAGAATCATCACTGTCTGCCATGCCAAAGAGCTTTTATTTTCGTCCTTTGTTTAAATTATGCCTCGGAGTTTTCTTTGTCACAACCGTGATTGCCTTCAGATGGTGCCGTTTTCAGTTATACCTAAGACTGTGGTTTTAGGTTCTCAAATTCATCATTTACCAGCGTGAAGCCTACAGAAAATGTCATTAACCAGTTTCAGACTGGTAGTTAAATGAGGATGAAATCAGTTCTTACCTCGCTTTCAGTGCACTTTAGGTAACGTAGTGGTTCCGACGGGAATGTCTGTATGACTGAACCGCGTCTTTCACAGCAGCCCACTTTGGTCCAAACCAAAGAACGGAAGATAGAGGCCAGTGTTTCGATTAAAATATCATAAGGCACTATGGTCCTCAGCACCTAGATTTTTTTGCTCTGGTACGGAAATGACGCTGTAGTTTACATAGCTTCTATCCCCGTACACCTCTTTTCATACATCATCCAACTCCTGGATGTTGGGTTGCTTGAAGCTAACTTCGTTAGGATAGTAGCAGTCCCGCTTATCAGCAGGTGCCTTCAAATTGAACTGTTGGAGAGACCTCTCGAAAACGTTTGATTTTTGCATTATATTGTGCTGTTTGATATTCGTTGGTAAAACGTGTTCGCTCTCCGTTTCGTTCGCTACATGCAAGATGCTACCTGGTTGTACACCTTTTTCCTCAGTCGTGAGAAAATACACAGTACTGCGCTGTTTACTGACTTCCGCACTGTTGCTGTTGGGTAATTTATCAAGCCAGAAGTGAAATTTGTGGGAATGTTCCCGTACTATGGGATTTGTACACACAGCACATGTCACGGTCGTCCTACTGCCATAGTTGTGGATGACACGACTAACTATATTTACCCACCACTTTACTATATTTATCTACTACTATTACTACTTCCTACTGCCAATTACTACTACTCACCATATTTGCTTTTATGAACAGCTTTGCACCTCCCATCAAAATATAATTGCTTCGAATCAAGTCTGCCGCGCGGTGCTTTCAGGAAGCTAAATTCCTGCGGTTTAGTTCGCACACTCAAGGTTCCCTCAGCCCCGAACTAACGTACAGAAGAAGTCGTAACGCGAAAACAGTAGTTATACACACAAACTTAATTTACTGAACTACTTTGCGTACACGAGCGGACTTGTGTTGTCGTCACCTTCAGCAGACCCGAAATCCTAAACTCCCTGCGATGTGGGGTGTCTTGCCAATACGACCATACCTGTTCACGTCATACGGTGAACGTAAATTCACTACAAACCAACAACACCAAAATCAGTGTGTTGGCGTGGTTATCGCAACTTCACTGGTGGCTGTATAATGGATCCACGTCATTTTCATTACTGTCAGCCATATTCCTCAGAAAAACTATGTTTAGCCATTGCCGTCGGGAACGTCCCTTAACCAGTCCGACGCTGAGTTGAATACTGAAGGTTGGTTGGACTTTCTGTGGACATTCTCCCTTTTTGGCAGCTGGAGTGCGGCTATGCTGAAGGCTCCCTCACGTTCAACTTCTTATTGCCTTTACTTGTTGCAATGAAGCCTATCGCGAAGCAAGTTCTCTGCTGTTTGGTTCGTACGCCCAAAGTTTCCCTAACTACGTGCTAATACGAATCAGAAGTCGTAATGAGAAATTGCGAAACTTCAAATAAACTTAATTTGTCGATTTACTCGCCGTTCACTAGGTGACTTCAACGCAACGATTAAAGGCGCTGGGGCGTTGGACCTGGGAGAACTTTCTGCACGGTTGCACACCAGCCGCCAAGTAAGCAAGATGTCAACAGAAACTCCGGTCCACCTTCAGAATTCAAAACAACGTCAGACTGGTTGGGCGGCGTTCCCGACAGTAATCACTAAACATTGTTATCCTAAGGAATGTAGTCTACAGTAGTAAAGATGAGGCGGATTCATTATACAGCCACAAGTGAAGCTGTGATACCCACGCCAAAATACCAACTCTGACTTTAGTAATTATTGGTAAAGTTGCATCCGCAAGGTATCGTGAACAGCTTTGGAGGTATTGGTAAGTCAACATCACAGGAAGTTTTAGATTTTGGGAATTTCGAAGGTTACCATATCAAAAAAACCAAGAAGGGTGACTAAAATATGGGATACCCAACTGGTAAATTGGAATCCGGAGCAACAGTTACTGTCTTGTTTAATCCTGCGCAATCCACAAAACCTGACTCTGCCTCCTGAGGACGTCACAGGGGTGTGATTTCTTCATTGCTCAGTAATCAAGCACCACGGTGTTCACGGTTGTTTCACCTGGACCTGGCAGCTGTTGGTATGCGTCGCTTTATATATGAAGACAGGGAAAGACGGTCTACCTGAACGTTGAGGATAAAGCCAGGTGCTCGTCGTAACTTGTGTCTTGCAGCAACAGGTGATATTTACAGTTGGATGATTGTGTAGTCCATGTGACATGAGTCAGAATGGTGTACGTAAAAGAAACCATCAGTTGCTAGTTCACATACGCGTGACAACAAATGTTAAATAGAAAAATAAATTACTCGAGGTAGCAGGCAGCAAAATGAATGCACCTCCCAGAGTGCGTCATAAGATTAGGAGTGAGCTCGTGGGGGATAGAGGCAGGAGGTAAAGACGGAGTTAACTCAGAGTTTGGAGTCGCTGGGGGCTGCTCGGTTGAAGCTTGCGTTTTCATAATTGAGGGTGATTTGTTAAAGGCAGGTTTAAGGTGATCGATCAAAACCCAAAAATGTTGGCCCAAACTGTCCACCATGTAAGTTTTTGCAGATTGTTTAATGACATACAAAGCTCATTTATGCGGCTGCCATGATGTTTTCTTGACAGAGGCTGTCCGCGGAAACGCGAATTCATGAGCGCTGAGTTCTTCGGGAGCGTAAGACAAAGGCTTTTGAATGTATAACACTCGCTTGTAGTGGCCGCATGCAGTTCGCTGTCTGTCAGCGTAGTCCTAGGCGTCGGTAACAGCTTTATTCGATGGTTACAAGAAGTCAGCTGGAAAGCCAGGAGGAGGACCATAGATTAGTGAGGCTAGAGTCCTACCAGCATATTTGACGCGATTGAAAATACCAAATAAAGTAGGAAGGAAGCTTCTGTCCAACCCATCCACTCATGAGCACGTGATGAAGGTTTGAACTGGTGAAATAGCTTTAAGAAATCATTCGCTTGTGGGCGATCTGTTGTGGTGCGTTCTTGGTGCAAGCCTAACGGCTTGGTTGGTTGTGGAACTGATGCTGATTCTAATTGCTTACCGCGAACAGTTGTGATCCTTGATGGGCAAACGAAACTTGCGATCTAGCGCTGAACAATAGCACGGATGGCAGATACCGTTACTGAGCTTGACAACAGTGTGGTTTATGGCAAGCAATTGAACGTCGTTACACTTGAGAAAGTGGGTTTAGCCTCCAGAGTATGAGAGTAACTAGACGAGGTCTAGGTGGTCATTTCCGAGACGATAGTGCAAGGTTGGAAAAGCTTCCAGCGGGCTGCCCATGTGTCGGCTGATCTTGGAACGTTAGCATGCAAGACGGCAACGGGCTCAACGCCGCACGCCTAGATTCACGTTAGGCCAGACAAATCGATTTGCAATCAGCTTCAGCGATGCGCGCATTCCTGGGTGTGACAGGTTGTGCAACACTTCAACGACTGTTATTCGCGATTGGCCTCGGGTATCCCAGCGTATTGTCGCATGTAATGGCACCAGCCGAAGATGTCAATGGCACTGCGGTGATGCGTAGGCTGGTGTGTTTCATATCCTCCGTGAACGTGCAATAGGACTGTCGCAGTGTAGCTGTACTGTCATGTGAAATCGGGTTGGTAGCTGCGAAATCGATGTACTTTCGTGACAAGGTAGCCTCGTCAACGTTTGCACTTCCGGAGACATGGCGGATCTCTGCAGAAAATTGTGCTATGTATTCCAGCTGACTGGTTTCCCGAGGTGAATGTCTGTCGGAATCATTCCGGAAGTCATGCAGAAGAGATCTGTGGTCCGTGAAAATTGGTAAGTCACGACCTTGAGTTCGCGGCGAAAGTGGCACACAGCTATACACACAACTAGAGACTGACGGCGGAAAGTGCTGTATTGCGTTTAGGTGTCATTGGGGCGTTGAAAAAAAATGCAGTTGACTGCCAAGCTTCCAGAAGTGCTTTCTGCAATACTGTGTCTATGGCCGTATTTAATGCATCTACGGCTACGCTGATCGGTGCATTCGGTTGTTGGTAGTGAAGCATGACGGCAAAGGCGGGTGCTCTTTCACGGTAGCCGAGGTTGTAATGGCTTCGGGGGTTAGGCGCAAAGTACCTTCATAGCCCAGAATTAAATCAGTCAGAAGCTGCATAAGACTGACGCAGTTGGAGATAAATTGGCGTTAGTTATTTGCAAGTCTATTGGAACGGCGGGGCGTGGGTATCGTGTCTAGAAGCGGAAATGATCAAATAACGTTGACCTCAGAGTCGAACGATTAAGTCCCTTCTGCGGAGATGTTGTGGCCCAAAGATAATAACCAGGCTTGGACACTATTCCACTTAACTCCGTTAATAGTAAGACCGTGTGACGCTATACGTCGAAGCAATATCCGTAAGTGGATGACATGCCCTTCCGTAGAAGAACTAACCACAAGGATGTCATCTATGTATGCATAAACGAAGTTTTGGGCCCGTGTTTCGAAAA
>JTDE01014835.1:0-16440 GCA_014338405.1 Paragonimus skrjabini miyazakii | reverse complement strand
TTTTCACACACTTCCTCTTTAGAGTAGGCCTCGTTGATCAGTTCTTCACTGTAGCGAATGACGACGGTCGGCGAGGATATAACATGAAGCTTTTCAAACTCCGCCCTCGGACCTTTCCTAGACAGCAGTATTTTTCCTACAGGGTTGTTAACTTCTGGAACAGTCTTCCTGCTGAGGTCGTCAGTAGCGCTTCTAGCGATCGCTTTAAAACATCACTTGACTCTCATTTTCCAAAATTTCTTTTATGCCAGTAATCTTAGTTTGTTTTTTGATATTTACTGTAACTCCCAAGAGCGGTGTTACACCCTCTTTTCACTGAATGCCTTTCAGATCAACAGACGCCCGCTTAACATTGAACAAGAAAAACCAACTGGATCCGGGACCATTGGGCCTCTGCTTCGAACCCGTGTATCAATCGCTGAATCGCTGAATCAACCGATCACGTGATTGATCCTCTAACTGGGCACAGTATTCACACCTGGCTGCTTGTGTTCGCAACTGTAGGACAAAATCATGAATCGATTAAGGTTCAGGCCACATATTGAACTTGGCTCTTTCGACTGTCACAAAATTCACCGGTTTGAAGTTTGCAGAAGTATTTTCTTTAGCGTAGGATAGGAACATTTGATTGGCGACTCCGGAAAAGCCAAGTTTTTGACAAGGGAATAAGCTTCCGTGCCAATTAAATGTAGAAGGAAAACAACCCTCTTTCCGTCCAAATCAGATTTTGTTAGGCACCAAATGTCAAACCTCTCCAAGTAATCCTCCACTTCTCCAGCATTTGGATTAGTTGATAATCGATCCATTTCAGTAATTATCGCAATTAGTACGAAATCGCAACGCCAAATGTTGTAATTAGAACCGAACTATATAGGATAGCGATCGAACGTATAAGAATCGTAAAACACAATTAGGCGCAACAATACGGAACGCATATTGTCAAATCGTGCGCCTAAATCAACTGTACAATATATTGGAATAATGAAACAACTGCATAACAGAATGAGACAAGCATGTCAGTTATGTTCATCACAGGAACATTGAGAGTAAGAATCGCTATCAAGGTGGTCGAGGATACGTATTCTGCGGCCGACCACTGGGGTCCATAAAATAAGCGCCCTCAACAACCGTCCCGAATGTTCCACCAGCCACTTCAAAGGGTAACTAAACGTCGAGGCCAGCTCTGTTTTGGACACATAACACCTCTGTGAGAGAAGGATATGGCAGCCGCACTTATAAAGATAAACAGTACGCAGTGAACTCCGGTGAGGAGAGAAACAGTAAACCAGACTGGGACAGTAAACTCCTCGAGCAGTCACCAACCGACGGACGGAGATAAATCAACATAAAACCCATCACCACATAACAGATGTTAGGCACCACAACCACACCAAAACTGCCGACTTCTCCAGGGTTTTAGGCCTGATAAACACGGGAGGGGAGTGCAACGACCCCCTGAAAGAGAAAACCAAAAACAAACATAAAGATCGTGAGCATTATTTCATACACGAAGGGAACCCAACGATATCGTGAACGGCACGAACATTGGAGCTGAGGTATTGGAACCGAACTCTCGCATCTTAGGACCCCTCTCAACAAGTAAGGAAAAAGACGGCCTCCAAACGAGCTTCATTTGCTGCTCGGCCCGAAAGTGAAACAATGGTGCACAGCAGCTGTATTTATAAGTTTTGAGCGGCCTCAAGCCTAAGCCATTCAATGGACCAATCAGAAGCAAGCGCGAAACTCGAATTCTGAAAATATTGGTAGGCATTTAAATTTCCAAAAATGATAAATCTCTTTTTCTTGGCAAATAGATCGAATTCTGGGAAAAAGTGCCTTTTCTCAACAACTCCCCTGTTGAACACTATTGGCACCGCTGTGGACGGAACCAGGCTGCATTGGAAAAGTAGACTTGCGTTTGCAATCCATCGCCTTGACTGCAAGGCTGTCAGCCCACTCTTCGGTCTACGGGTTGAGATTACTAAAGTAACCGTTGCGGGAGTCTGTTTCGTTGTGCACAAGATCTCATAAGTGTCGAGAAGTAGGTCCAATAGCAATTGATTCTGAACCTGACCAGTGCCTATGGAATGGCGTAGGCGAAGTTAGTTCAGGCGGCGTACTCAGATGCCGCCTCTGACGTCGATGTCGTAAATGACCGTTCAGTTCCGATACCTCATTGCTGCTATCATTCAATGAGGGTGAACTGGACAATAGTCTGCTGCATAGATTAGATCGCCGACGGCAAAACTAGACCGCGAGAGCTGTCGCGTCTATTCCGGGTGTTTTTCAATTGGATGCATCGCATCGAAATCTGTTCTCAGCTTGGGACCTACAGGTGTTTCTGCCGGCAAAATTCCATTGAGAATCGCCGGATTCGGGATGTTTCTGTAAGCGAGCAAGAACCTTTGCAACACATCTTCAGTTGATCCCTCCGTGCGGACTTCTCAAGTACTGGCTTGAATGTGTCGACGAGGCGCTCAACTTGACCGCTGGATTGTGGGTGTGATGGTGGTGGGTACAGAGGTCGGATGGTGTACTGTATGCAGATCTCATCGAACTGGACCGGAGTAAGCTGCGATCCGTTGTCCCGGACAAGCGTCTCCGTTGGCTAAAAATTCGTCGTAAATTGTTGATGGTAGCTGAGGTTGTGGCTTACGTCAGCACGACGATTTCAGACCACCTAGAGTATGCAACCACTAGAATGAAGTAAGTCATACCGTCGACGGATCCTGCAAAATTTAAATGGACACCTGACCACCGATGTTCGGGTTGCTTCCAGGATTACTGCTCGACGCGTGGCGGGTTTTGGTGGCTTCAGGGCAGTGGCTGAGTTGCTTAACCGGATCTTAAATCTTGTTGTCGATCCAAGGCCGGTAGACGTAGTTTTTAGCGATTGCTTTCATGCATCCTGCACCAGATTGTCCCAAGTGGAGCTGTCTGAGAGCAGTTTGGCGCGACGAGGAGGGAATGAAGAAGCACTCAGCGAACCTCGGATAGGAGTCGACGACTGAGAGGGACTACCGTTGTAGATAGAATTGGCGAAGTTCACCCGCTAGTGGAGTTGCTGGACATTGAGTTTAGGTGTATTTGATTGCTTACTACAGCACCTGATCTACTTCTGAAGCGAGTTTGACATCAGACGCCATGATTCGAGTTGCGAGAATGGCATCGAGGAGTATTTGTTCTACATCGTTTTCAATGGATGTTGTGGCAATAACAGTGTATTCTTCAACGGGAAGTCAGTTGCTGGCGAGTCCAAAACTGGCATCACCTTGACCGGACACCCCGGTTGGGCGATAGCAGATGTCGAGATCTTAGTTGACGAGGATGGCGGCTCAGCGCTGCAGCCGGCCAGCGGAGTACGCAGGTATACCCTCCTTTGAGTTGAGGCTGGAGAAATGTGACTTGTGGTTCGTGAGAAGAGTAAAATGGCGGCTGTGGATCATCTTGTGAAACTTCTCCACAGCAAAACGAGCACCAAAGCTTCCTTCCTTGATTGATCGAACCTCTGCTCTGCATCCGTGAGATTCCTTGTAACGTGAATAATTGCTTTCTTGGGCCCACTAGGGAAGGCGGCAGATCACGGCACCAACACAAACGTTGGCGGCATCTGTCGATACGACGATAGGGAGGCATGAATCAAAGTGGGTCAGTAAGGATCTGACCACAGCATGGACTTGTTTCTTTCAAAGGTTCATGGACATCTGGAAACCAGTGTGTTCATTTTTTGTGTTCATTTTGTGTTCATTTTGTGTTCATTTTTCAGAAGGTGGTTTGGAGGCGCTTAGACGTCGTGTAGCGAAGACAGGAAAGAGCCTTAATGACTGACGAGACCCGAAAACAAGTCAATTCAGGGAACACGCTTGGTGAAGCATTCCTGCCCCTGCTAAACTGAAGTTTTGAGAACGGCATAACGTTCACCGCGACAGCTTCGAAAATAAATGCCAAGATATTTCACCGTCGCACGTCCCACATATTGACCGTTTTGATAACTGGACTTAATAACTGTTTAAACACTTATTGTGTCGTTATTAACCTGATGATCAAACATAAAGAACAGTATGTGATCACACTGTTAATTGCTCCGCCCAGTTGATTCAAGCTGTGAACGACGTCTGAGAATTAAACGCACGTTCGTACTAATAGCCACCCCGTCCAGTTGACTCAGGCTATAAACAATGAGTAAGAATTCCGTGCTGGTTCACACTACCGGCTTTTCCATCCGAATGACTTCTACCATGAACACCACGGAGAACAAACGCGTGATGACAAACTTGTTTTGAACCGTTTAGGGGGCATACCCTAAGTATCATCTTAAGTTCTGTTAAGTGTCATTTTGATAAGCATGTCCTTCTGCGCCGTGACAGATAATCGTCGTTCCACACATCAAACGGTGACTAACTGAGAAACACACCTCCCAGTGATGGGTAAGCAGTTCGGGTTAATCTGTGTCAGTGTAATGTTTTGTATGAACGTCCCACGGCCCCAGTCGAGTTAGAAACAATGCAGTAGAGTGAACAAACTTAACTTCTGAGGGATGTCAGTGACAGAGTGGAACATAATACCTTTTTTATACTGTTTCATATGCATCAGAGTTGGAACCAACAATATGATAGTCATTAACAACCATTTACAAAAACAACATTTCTTCGACTGGTATCTATATGAAATCCTATAAGAAAGAGAATAGGTATAAACTTCCTATAAACAGGGAACTTAGAAACGCTGCCAGATGTGTTTCACTGTCAAATATGTCAGTATTCAAGTTAGAAACTCAACACCACCAACGTATGGTCGTACATTTCCATTTCAACGTTCTCTTCAAAACGCCGCAAGAAATGCGCTCCCAAATTAGGGGGTCATGTGTTCCGCCTCGAAGATTTCAATGAACTTATTTGTAAGATGCAAAACAATTGGGCTAACGCTAACAAGGAGTTGTTGTGGAGAAAACAGTACAAAACTACTTCATCACCAAACTAGTGATTCAGACATTTATTCGACGTAATCCAATTATCTAACCAATACTGCCTGATCACTAATGATGAACAGCAGGTTCTTCACCTGAACTTCCGACTATAATATTTATTGTACATTTAAAAACTATTCGCAGCAAAATAACCATTTCTTCCTTAGAGCCACCTCCCAGGTGACAGCATGCGTGTGCATTAATTGCTCCAATTTATCGATGCCAACAATCCTTCGTTGTTTCAATGACCAGTTCATTATTGAAAGACTTGCGATCGTGTTGCTTCTCTAAGGATCACGACTGCATCCGTGTTTACTCGCTAATTTGATCTGCACGCATGTTTCGGCGTACGTCTGCTATAGGAAGTCTGATATGAACTCAGTCGTGCATCTAACTATACCCAGCGAACGCTTATCCTTTTCCTAGCAACTCATCTACTACTTCATTCTCCAGGGTCGTCTAACCCGGACCTTTTCGGGCATGATTTAACTCACTCGAAGGTTCCATGCACTTTTCGCATGGTGCGCTTTTGGATGCTGCCAAGTGGGTTGTAGCCCATCTCGTGCTTCTTTTCTTCCTCCCCTTGATTGCTGCCGTTGGTCCCAGACTGGGTTAGAGTTAAATGTCCATCGTATTTTCAAACATTGCTGGAAATATACGGTCTGTTTCCAAACCTCGGTGCGTTTTTCTGTTCAATGCCTGTTGGGGCTAAGTTTCGACTGCTCTTCGGGAAAGGCTTTTTAAGTTGTTTGTGAACCAGGGTGAATGGCATACTCACAGTTAATACAGAAACTGGACAGAACAAAACTCCAATCAACGGACGGACCAAAGTTGTTTGAATGCTGTTTTGTCCAGAAAATTTTGAAGCACGCAGTGATTCGTGGATTGTCTGCACCTCAGAAGCGGTTGTAGGATAAGTTTGCATCACCAGTGCCGGCGCTATGGTTCCCACCTAGGTAAGCAGTTGAAATTGTTCTACTGATGCATGTAAACAAAATACTTTCTCAGCTGTTCCTCTTTCTTCTGGTAATCCACCAATATTATAGCCGCTACCGTGGTGAAGCCGTCAACGTGATTACGAAGGGAAGGGTTTGACTGTACTTAGTTGTAGAACTGCTGGTCGGATGTGACTTTTCGCGCTAGTTCCGATTCGTACCTTAGCCTACATATTGCGCGGACCATTGAGGACTCTAGTTACCAATCAATCAAGGGATAAAAATGCAATATGGTAACACCAAAAAAGAGCTGTGATGGTAGTGAATAGGTGTGAGATGCATGTGCACCATTGAAACGGAAAACGTATAAAAAATGGAACAATTCACTGAAAAGTCGAAGTCCGTCAAAGTGAGAAGGCCAACACATAAGCGAAGAACAGCGCCTGAGTGTGGGTTAGTATGACGTCAGATAAATAATTCAACACGCGACGTGAGGTGGCGAACGATGATCGCTGGTCAGTCAGCAGTTACGCAGAACTGAAGATTACACTGTGCAATTACTTCAGCAGTCAAATTCCACTCAGAGACGGTGCACGGAAAGTTCCGTTTATTCGCGTTGTCAATCAAATCAGAATTAATGATGTTGATCCTTCCAAACATGAACAGAAGTTGAAGTTTACAAAACGATGTGTACAAAACGTGCAAAAATAAACTACACAGTGTATTCATGAACTACGGACGCTACAGACCTGACCACTGTCGAGCCGAAAGCGCGCTATTTTTCTTGAACCGTATGTAATCTTGAGATGCTTAGATTCGTCGCATTTCCTCATTTGCTCCATGTGGGCAGCGGCTCTACCACTGTTATACGTGCCAACCAAGGGCGCGTGTTATTCTGTTAGCATGACCATATCAAGCTTTATTTTTGCGATTATTTACCATTAACCATTGGAATTAGTTATTAAGCGTTATCATTAAACGACATTTTGGGCAGTTTGATTCCCTCATTTTCAAGTTCCTCTGTGTAGCCTATTTGAGCTGCGGCTCAAAAATGATCATATTCAACCTTCCTTCAGAAGAGCAGTCTACTAGACAGGAATGTTTACCAACATGCCGCTAGGGGCTTTCGTGATTAGGAATGTGTCCAAATGAGACAGGGTTTATACAGCTGAATATTGATTCATTAAAGCATTAAACGACAAGTGGGCATGCCCTTCACCCTGGTTCACGAACAACTTAAGAAGCCTTTCCCGAAGAGCAGTCGAAACTTAGCCCCAACAGGCATTGAACAGAAAAACGCACCGGGGTTTGGAAACAGACCGTATATTCCCAGCAATGTTTGAAAATACGATGGACATTTAACTCTAACCCAGTCTGGGACCAACGGCAGCAATCAAGGGGAGGAAGAAAAGAAGCACGAGATGGGCTACAACCCACTTGGCAGCATCCAAAAGCGCACCATGCGAAAAGTGCATGGAACCTTCGAGTGAGTTAAATCATGCCCGAAAAGGTCCGGGTTAGACGACCCTGGAGAATGAAGTAGTAGATGAGTTGCTGGGAAAAGGATAAGCGTTCGCTGCGTACAATTAGTTGTACGATTGAAGAAAGTGGCACTGAGTTTGTTGTGGTGCTGGTTCCTAAGTTCGTACGCTCAAGGTTTTTCCAGACCTTATGATAACGCGAATCGAAGCTCGTAATTAAAAGACGGCGAATCAGCAAAAACTTTTTCCGTTGACTTACTCACCGTTCATAAGCAGATTTCAGTGCAACAATTAAAGGCGCTAAGTGGTTGCACGCGAGAGAACCTTGAACATAACGCGATCACAGCTGCCAGCGAAATCGAATGTTGGCGGAAATTCCACTCGACTTTCAGAATTCAAACAAGCGTCAGGCCGACCGAGCGGCGTTTCCAACGGCAATAGTGTAGTAGTGTTTAGTGTGCCGTTATTTTGTTTTGTCACACATACTCCCGTCCGCTTCCATTCAGACCCTCGAGCATGCGGGTTGGCCGCGTCAGTGCAACGAGCTGGGGAGGGTAACCAACCGGAGCCCGATGTCGGCTGACATTGAGCGTGAGGCAACTTCTGATTGGTGGGCTATTTTCGGACCGTGGGACCCCACATGTGTATATGGATATGGACACGTTGTGAATTGAATCTCTCGGTATCTGTGTTGCATTCAATACACGTTTCCTGTTGACTCATAACTTCTTTTTCTTGCGGGACAGACCTTCTGTGCTTCGATTTGCAAACGTTGGACATAGTATGTTGTTCCAGTGATTGACTTCCTGGAATATTGCAATAGCTAAAACATTGTTATCCTAGTGAATGTAGCCTATAGCAGTAGAGATGGCGCGGATTCATTGTACAGCCACCAGTAAGACCGCGATACCTACGCCAACACACTAACTTTGATGTTAGTGGTTTGTAGTAAATTCACATTCACAAGGTAATGTGAACAGGCACGGTGGTACTGGTGAGGCAACTCTCACTCCACAGGGAGTTCAGGATTTCGCGGACATCGAAGGTGATCTCACTGCAAGTTCATATAAACCTTTTATAACAGACGTATACTTGTAGTGGATCTAAGTGCTATATAAAATTCAGGCGTGAATGCGGGATCAAAAAGGTGATGAAAGTGTTCGTTAAGGTGCGTTGGTCTAGAATTCCACTACACCGAATGCAGTATCTAATGCATACAATCCGTCGTGTTGTCCCTAATTAATCTTAGAGGCCATAATTGCGATAATTCCGACAACAGATGAATAAGGACATTTGCCGTAGTAGACGGTTGATTCCGTTAGCCTCTAACTCTCTAAAATTCTGTGCACCGGCAACAGTGAACGCAGAGAAAACGCAAGGCTCGCGACCCGAGAAGTAAGATTTTGTATTTATTGATTAGTTCGACTAACTTAGTTTAAACGTCGGCTGTACATGTAAAGCTAAGGAAAGTGAAAAGTGTGAATAACAATGAGAATCATGAAATAGAAAACACTGTACAAAACGCTACACACGGAATCATGCATACTGGACAATCAGGTGAGAAAACACGGTAGCAGCCATGGTTCTTACAGAAGCCACACGATCGCTGGTTACTGCATATTTTCGTAGAGTTAGAGGCGACTTTACCCTTACCCTTTTGTTCATCAAATCATTTAGATATTTGAGGAGACGGGCTTATTGTTACAAGAACTAATGGTATATAGTCCACCCACTTAAACTTGGGGTAAGACAAAATAATTTGGAGCGTGGACACAGCTTTCCACCGCCAGGTGTCTGCGAGGCTTGGAAGACTTCTGATGAGCATGTAATTTCTGGCACCCGCGATTTCGGTTTCAAGGCTCGCCTCGATCACCACTTTCTGTCCCTGCTCAGATATTGCGTTTATTTTTTGAGTTTCAGTAATATCGCGCCTTGCTGTGTGATCTTATGCATCGTGACAAGGGCTTCTCAAAGACTGCTGTTTCCAACTCTCCTCTCTATTTTGTGGAGTCCATTGGAACCAATGGGAGCAAAGTGCAGAATGTGATTGTTTCTCTTACTAACTAACTTATAGTGTATGACCTTGCTGAAATCGAAATTTCGACGTGTCTTCCTCTGTGAGTTTTGTTTGCTCCCGTGTTTCTTGCTTTCATATTCCGTACCGTGTGGTCAATATCCGTTGTATTTTTCACAGTAATTCAGTTTCAGACTCTGCCAGTGTGACTGTCGCAATCATGTTTTTACTCACTCGCATGCTAGTAGCCGGCGTTGGCTGTAGCTACATGGTCGTAGTGTGTGAGCGCAGTAAGTTGCACAAAGCATCATGAATTTACACCCGTGTTGATCGGGACGATTACAATAAATTACTACTTATCGTCTTCAAAACAAGTTTCAAGAGACCGTCTATTAACGCTGAATGTATGCAGGATGATTGTTTAATGCGTACGTGCACTAAATTAACACGTTCTCAGGTGTACGCGGCGATGCCAGACGCGAAATAAAAATACCGATAATTATGAAGACCGGAAATATATTATACGATAATCACAATTGGTCTCGATCAGCGCTAAACGACACCGATACGCCGAAGTAGATAGGGAGGCCAAGGATCCGACCGTCGAGCGCGCGAGCACGCCGCAAGCGGGTGTATGGCACGATTGACGCACATAGACCTACAAGCATGCAAACAAACAAACGCGATCGCATGCATCAAGCAGACGGCAGGCGAAAATCCCTAAGGTCCTATGTACAATGTGTGCCAAGATTTTGGGAAGGATTTTACCCATCGTACAACAGGCAGCCCGGGGATATCTCCACAACTCACAACTCACAACTGAAAATTTTTCCGTTGGTTTTGAAGAAGTGCGTCGTTACAAGACATAATTATATCTGGATGTAGCGTGATACAGCGTAGAAGTTGGCCGATATGAAAAATTCATTTGACCGTTGTAGTCGATGTACGTCACTAAATCTGTTGAAATATAAGCGGTCGCGTGCGCTTGATGCAACTTACTGCCCTCACAGACTGCGATCATGTAGCTGTATCAAGAAACGTACATACTTCTTGCAGTTTGCATTTGGCTTTGATGAATATTTTTACTAGTGTTTGTTGGAACGAATTAGTAAAAGGATGTAGTGATGGTCCAACCATTTAAAGATGCTGGCTTTGCTGATGATGATGAGGTTAATCTCATTTGTGATCATCGAGCTAGAACCAATTTTTAGTGTTCAGTATTCATTCCTTAAAGGCAAAGTTTATTGGGTCCCGTATACACCCCGTGACGTCCGTACTCCATGGGACATCAGGTTACGACCGTTCCTTCCGACACAGATCGTCCAAGTATGTCTGATTTCACATCAAATATATCATTTGATCCCTCGTCCACCGCAGAACATGAATGGGCGTTCCAACAGATAAACGAGAAAGGTGATAGACCGCAGGCATCATCTGTAGGGTTTGCTTCCTCAGGGCTATTCACTGTCCATGCCTCATGTCGTCGTCCGTGAAGGGCAATTCCGCGCGCAGTTCCGAATCTCTCCCCCCCTCATTATTTTGCATGCTAGTAGTAAATCTTGGCGCACACTTATCTAGCTTTAGGAGAACGTCAAGGCGATCTAGTATTTTCCCCATAACTTCCATCGTTGCAACGACAATTTTCGTGGCTGTTCTGTAACTTTCGAATCTCCCTCTTGGCGCAGGGATAAATCGTCGCCTCCGTATACTTCAGGATTGGTCTAACGTGTGCGACGAACAAAGTTCTAGGCGGAAGCATGCTGAAAGACCGTTTAATGGCCCCCATAACATCGCGATGTGCAGGTCCTGTCCGTGTTGTCCTGCGCGATGCTGAGATAACGTACAGGTCACGTTCACTTTCTGGTTTCAATAACCGTCCAGTCATGTGTAGAAACTCACTCCATTCGTCCTGCCAGTTTGCATGTACGCACACTTTGAGGAGTGTACCGGCAGAGCCTACTCCAATAGGTGATCAAAATCGATCTTCAGGATATCCTGATCGTTTACAGACTTTATGACACCCCGAGCTGAGGTCATCAACGTACACTGAACACGATAATTCAGTGATTCTGGGGAGATCACTGATAAACAGGACATTATTTTGTGTGTAGTACCAATGCATCTAGTTCCAAAGCTTTTGATAGAACCAAGTTTTCTGAAAGCAAGCGGGTGGATGGCTTGAGTCAGTAGTTGTCTTCAGAGTTTACTCTTGTCTTGTACTCCTCATTGACGACGTTCTTTAAAAACCAATCGAAAGTAGCTTTCTCTCTTAAAGAGCTTCTCTGCCTCTCTGACCATGGTCACAACACGTGGTCTACATCGAGGCACCGTTCATCTTTTCCTTGCTTGGTTTCATAACTACAAGTGGAAATCCACACACCAGATTAATACTAAGGCTTCACTGGGTCACAGTGATCATTTGATCTTAGTTTTAAGCCTACTATTGGATACAGCAACCTACGAAGAAACAGTTGGTTCGCAGTTTTAATCGGACTGACCTTGATAGTGTGAGAAGTCACTTCAGGACACTCCACGCAGTTGCCAATTCGATTGTCTTTGACTACCAAAGTGAAGAGTGTGTTACATGAAACTGGTTTGTCACGCGTTTCACGCAAGTTGATAATAAGGTAGTTTCGCCTTCCTCTTCCCATGGGCACTCATCTTCTCGACGGCAGTGGGCAGTTATTCACTAGGCAGAGGCAGTTTGATAAGCCCGAATACACCGGTGCCTTTCGTGAACTGCACAGTCGATGAAATTCGGAATTCGGTTGCGACAGTCACCAAGACCAGTAGAAGGTGCTCGAACTAACATTCAAATAGAAGAGTTCTCTCCAAATATAAGCTCCGCCGTTGTAAAAATCCACCTTCAGATATTTTGTTACGTCACATCATCGTTGAATTGTCTAAGGATCAATACGCCTCTGCTTACCAATCAGACACATCTAAGTGTCTATCTTCAGGAATTTGAGCGACCTTTCATCTTCAGAATTCTTAGTGCAGAATGTACAGATTTAGCTTTCTAAGTCACCGTTCAAGTTCAGTGGTACCGGACCAGATTCATTCTCAAATACTGAAGAAAACGCCTGCAATTGCTATATGAACTGTTTTTGTTGGTGTCATTTCCAGGGGGTAGAAAGAAGTTGTCATTATCCCCATTTGTAAGTCCGAGGATCGGCACTTCACTGCCAATTATCGACCAGTCAGCCCAAGGAGTATTTCGTGCAAAATCATCGATCATCTTAAGCGAACTATATTAAAGCACCTTCTGCACACTACTCTGATCTCCATATCTCAGCACGGGTTCCCACAAATAGGTCGTGTTTAATGAATATGCTGCTCTTTATGGACAACTTGACATGTTAGGGAGCATGGTCTTATGTCAAACGTCTTTTTTACCGATTCCGCTGTGGCGTTTATCCGGTTACCATACGGCCCATTTCTACAAGATATGGAGACATACATCGTCAAAAGTTATATTCACCACTAGATTACCTCGTTCATTAATGGTTGAGCACTTCGGGTTAAGGCCGGCTCCGGTTTTTTGCCCTTCGTATCTGTTTCAGTGGGTGTATCACGAGGATCAGCCCTTCGTCGATTACCGTTTTTGATGCGTATTAATGACTAATGAATTTTCAGCCGCTATCTTCCCTACTGATGACTTGAAAAGCTGGAGCTCCCATTATTCCAGCACTTAGCAAGCTTGTACGAGTGCAGTTAGACAGCGGTTAAAGAATTGTTTTCCCGTCAACGACTATGAGCGTGCGCGCGTGTCTCTTGATCGCAATTCTGGCGACGTCTTCGTAGCAGTATGCACAAGCCGTTATATGTGTTGCAAAGATTTGTCTTGGAAACCTGGGTATATAGCTGTCGTGCAGATTGTCCTCGTTTAATTACGAGAGTAGCTATACATAGGTTTGCCTTACTGGGTATGATAAAACAGGTCTTCTCTCGAAGAAAGCGTTTCGAATTCTGTGGTGTTCACATCTGGCTGGACTATTGTTGGGATAATGCCACAATTAACCCAAAAATGTTGTTTTTTCATTCTTATTACTGTATGAGCCTCCAGCACTGTATGAGCCTCCGCTTGAACATTATAAATACGGTGGAGTTTTCCAGCGTATTTCGAACACGTTTGGTTGCGATCAAATATACTCTTGGCTGAAGGTTCCCTGTCTTCCTGTCTTCTTCATTTGCGGTGGTTCGTGCGTCGTCGTATAAGCCGTGATACTGTGACTCGTCAGTGCAACCGTCGTAGCTGAGCCGGGTTATAGTGAACGCCGCGCGTTATTACTTTTCCATCAATTGTCAACTCACGCGGTTCATAACAACTATGTTAACCTAGTAGTTTATTCTAACTTTAAGAAAGATCAATGCTCGAACGCGTGCAGCTAACTGCGACGAAAGCCCTGAGAACGTCGTTTGTGACTCGGGTGTCGTAATCTTCGGTCTTTACGCTTAGGAATATCGAAGACGCAACTGGAAACCTATTCATTCTTTTCCCTGAAGAGATGACAGGCTCTTTACTGTCGCATATCCAAATGGACCGCAGGGTCACAATAAAAGGTTGTTCAGCCTATCGAAACAGACTATCGTTTTTGCTTCCTTTAGGATGCAGTTTACAACATTGTTAGACTTACCTGCTTGGCAGAACTGGTATGTCGTATTGCTCATGCATTGACGCTGTTTATGAAGAGCGATGCCACACCGGTTTTTTCATGATTGCCTTTGGAGAAGACTGTCTTCCACGTGATATCAGAACTGGAATTGTACCGACTGGGGCCACTTGGGCTCTCAACCTCACACCCGCGTATCAATAACTAAATAGGCTGACACAGCTAGTCTCAGAGGTTAAAAGCTCAGTAGCCTCGAACCAACGGTGCTGAATATTGAAACAAGTGAATTTCGGAGAATTTTTTCGGAAAGCTGGTTTACTGTCATGGATGCTCAGTGTGTGCGACGCTGAACTGGGTTTAAAACACGGCTAGGCCGTAGTAAAAGCGAACTTCATTAACCTAACAAATAAGTTCCCCCCTGCAAATTCAAATGGCGCGGCACCCCGCTATAGTGGATGAGATGGAAAACTGAAATCCAGTCTATCAAACACTGTACTTGGAGAAGGTTCAAGTTAGCGGGCTGCCATGAACAATATCCTGATCATAAATGGGCCTTAATTTTAACCAGTCAATTCCGGAAGGAATGCACACTGATGTTTGAGGAAAATATGGCAGTGGACTAGACAACACCTGAAGGCTTACTTTAATTATCTTCAATTTAAGTCATCGGCGGCCATCGGAAGTGATATCAGCCAGTCCAGTAATCGCTTTTAGGCAAAGACTTGATATTCGACGGTGTTTCCAGAGCTAGTATTAAGGGCTCGTCTGGCTTGGTGACTAGGTATATCTATGTATTATTTTGTTGCTACCCGGGAACCCGCTCCCCGTTCTTCTACCATTATTCGTTTTGACACCTTCCTATTATTGCTGTGGTTAAATGAACAATCGTTGCTTCTCATTATTGTTCGCTTCCTTTGTGTCTGAATACAGTTTTTGATTCTTACATTTTCATGGGATACCGTAATATGTTTCTACTGCTGTGAATCCGAAAGGAGGTTGCTGTACGCTAGCGTTTCCATTGATCCCAACCACCAGTCGACGGAATTGTGACATTATCCGACAGCCCTTCCATTCACACGTTACTCCGTGTCGGTTCTTCTGAACGAGACTAAAGTAAAGCTTTGTCTTCTATTATTTCAGCTCAACTGGATCGCGGGAGCTCACAGGTGCAAGAAACTAAGCGTCACTGGCACTCTCCACAAGCCATGTAAGCTGAGTCAAACTAAGTTGTAGAAGGCGATTGCCTATCTAGTCTTCAAGAAAGGAAATGAAAATTACCAATTAATTGCCGCATTCTCGTCTTAATCAGCTGTACTGGACCAGTGGGGTGTTTGTCTGAACCTAATCCACTTGCTGTTTAGACCACCCTTCCTGAAAAAGCAATTGAACTATGGTCCAAGCAAACCTTTTGCTAAAAGAACGCGATAAAGTTTGGAAATGATACATGCATTTCCAGCAGTATGGAAATGTGATTAGTATTTGAACATAACCTGGTTTGGAACCACTAGCAGCAGCCAAGCTAAGAGAAGCAGTCTCACGTTTACTTGACTGAACTAAAAGACACATCATACAATAGGTTCGTGGTACCTTCGACCACCTTATCATCATCATCATCATCATAACAGCCTTGAGCCTGACCAAAAGGTACTGTGGCTCGAGCCGCCGCTCATCTCAACAGTGACGTGGAATATCATAGAAGAAAACGTTACTAAGAAGGTTGAAAATTATTGAGAGAAGACTAAGAAGAAGAATTAGAAATGGTATGGATACAGGTACGCCATTGACTGCGACACATCGCCATCTCGGATAGCGTCTCTAACCAGCGGTTTGAGTGATCACGAGGACCCCATCCAAGCAGGCGACACCTGCCCACTTTGCTCAATGGAACAGTCAAGGTCTTCATATTTTGTGACCACGTTGTTGGTTGACCACCACGTGGTTTGACCCAGCTGTTGGTGGCCTCAGTATATAATGCCCGGTACGGTAAACGACTAGATGACATACGGAGTACGTGACCCAACCGTCGCAAGCTGTGTACCGTGATTAGTTGACCAATTGATCGCGCATCCCGAGCGTTCCGGACTACGCGTCGGCGAACTGCCATATTGCTCACGCGATCAGTCCACTTAATATGGGCCAATTGGCGGAGACAACGATGGTCAAACACAGCAAGCCTGTTGATGTCTTCTTTGTGAACAGGCCACGTTTCGGAACCGTGAAGCAAAATGGAACGCACACAGGCATTATATACTCTTCCTTTCAGCGACAACCGGACGTCTTTTCGACGCCAGAGATTACGCAGTGTGGCAAAGGCAACTCGTGCCTTTGCAATCCTCGCTGATGTCTCATCAGCACTATTACAGGCTGACGAGATAGTGCTACCTAAGTATGTGAACCTGTCCACAGTCTCAAGCGGATTACCTGTAATGAA
>JTDE01014834.1:0-16465 GCA_014338405.1 Paragonimus skrjabini miyazakii | reverse complement strand
TGCAGTCGAGGAAAAGATAGGCCAACAGTCATCTGAATCATAAGTAACCATGGCTCGAAGATAGAGGGGTTGTATCTGAAACGGTAGAAGTGGATATCAATGTTTTCGTCAGATAAGTAACGAGCATCAAAGTTGGTCATCATCCGTCGGATAAGTGAGCATTGACTTGCGTACATATGGCCAGCTACCTTGAAGCATGATCAACAAGCAATAAACAAAACAAAACGCACGTTTTCAATGATAGGGTGGGACGTGTTATGCATGTTTACACCACACCGTAGGTAGAAACAATCAGGTGATACGGTGGACCGTTTTCCATCGGAAATACCATCGGGAAAACAGGCTGAATATATAATTCCGATGTGTAACTAAGCAACAATCGTGACGACATAGTTTTCATTAGGAATTACTGTGATATTTGGTGTACAATGCGATGTGAACACAACGTGGTTGGAAACCACAAACTCTGTTATATCTCCAGAACCGCGCAAAATTGAGCGTTTCTGCAGAATGAAAAGGTGTATTCCACTACGAAAATTTTAACGGAAGCAGTTTCAGAACGTCAAATCGATTAGGAAAGCCAACATTATGCTTTTATCGAAAAAAATGGCGACACATTTTTTTCAACAAAAGTGCAAATATGGGCAACTTTTAGGTACACCTGATTTTTTCCATTGCAACACCACTAGTATACTCGAAGAAATCTATATATTTGTTCCGTAATACGCATTTTAAAATTTCATGAAAAATGTGAAAAATATCTTTTCGCGCCTAAATGGCCGTTTCCAACTCGTTTCGGCCTTGAAACACCATACCGGCGGACTACACATTTGCCCAGGCCTCCTCTCCCGGCGCGCCTTCTCCCTCAGATTTGTCGCAACTTTCTCAATCTGTGCTGTGGACAAAGCCACTGCCTTACGAGCAACCGCTACACCTGGAAGGGCGAGCGCCATATATTCGTTCAGTGAGTTCAATTCTGACCTTATGTCAGATACAGCCGTCTGTGTTCCTACCAGGGCTTTTTCACTGCATTGCATTCACATCTTTAAACGTCTTGCGGCTGCACTTCAGCGTGTCACTTTTCTGCTCACTGGCGGTGGCGAGCAGTGGAACGTACGCAGCCTCGGACGAAATGCCGCTTCACAAAAAAAGCAGTACGTGCAGATAAATGGATTTTGTCAAAGCCAAAAGAGTGTACTGGTCCTGCTTGAGGCCGGTGCATTTAATGCAGTACCAGTGTAGACACGTCTGGCACTACATACCGTTTTAAACAGTAATGTGACAGCCGAAACGGCCACAGGTACTCGATACTTCTGATCCACCGATTCTGCCGGATCTCGCGTGTCATTGTGAAGAAAAGCGGAAGTGTCAGCGTTATATGAAAAGCGATAGGCAAAAAGAGCAGAGCGTAAGGCTAGAAAATAGCGGGACCGAACAGATATGTGCTCAGACCATAATCGGCCGAATAAATGCGTTAAACGGTACAATATAAAACGGATATAATAACTGTGAGCCAAATAACGTAATATGTAACGAAATTAGTATATTATCCGATAACGAATAACAGTAATCGTGTGTAAATTTATGATGCACAAAGCACCAATAGGACAAAAATATGAATAGACAATGAGAGCGAGAGAATTTGAACCAAATTTTGAGTTTCCCGCGCGCTTCAGTGCTTCTTGTTCTGGTTTTCGCGGAGGCCAGTGCATTTGAAGTGATACCACCTCTGGTAGTGATAGCACCTCCATGCTGAGACCTAACGCGACTCAATCTCGACAGCAACAAGCAATATACAATATAAAACAATGAATTTTCCCTAAACCCAAATAGGGAAACAAAAAAGCGGAAAAAATATACTATAAAACTCGAGTTATACAATATGTAAGGAACTAGTACGTTATTCGATGCCGAACAAAAGTAATCGCATATGATTTTTTGATGAGCTGGGCAACAATAAAGCCAGAATATAAGTAGACATTGATACCCATAAAATTCGAACCAACCTTCGACTTACCCGCAAAATGTAGCTATTCAAACGTTTTTTGGATGTGCTTGATTCAACTGCGAACATTTCTATTATATCCATTGTATTTTGGTTGTTTTACCGATGACAATTGCAAGGACGAATTACTACCACCGATTTGTATAGCTGACTGGTGATGTGATTTACTTTGCCTAAAAATAT
The DNA here is from genome assembly GCA_014338405.1 of Paragonimus skrjabini miyazakii. Lineage (NCBI taxonomy): Eukaryota > Metazoa > Platyhelminthes > Trematoda > Plagiorchiida > Troglotrematidae > Paragonimus > Paragonimus skrjabini miyazakii. The sequence goes on along the minus strand of JTDE01014834.1, from coordinate 14,277 downwards.
TGAGCCAAATCGTCACATGTTATGACTTCAGAATATTCCATTTCAAGATACGAGTTCAAGGAAATTCTTGGAACGTAAGCTTGCTATCATCACTAATTTAACTGAAATGGAAAGCGGTGCGTTTTCAGAGGTGAAGTTAGCTGAGGACCTTAAGAATCCCGGAAATTTCGTTGCCATTAAATGCATCAAGAAGAAGTTTTTATCTAAATCACAGTCGACGTTGAATGCACAAAAGGACGCTGAATCGCGAAAGGAATCACTCGACAATGAGATCCACGTACTTCAACGGTAAAGATGAGATGTACCGTTAAGTCACCTTCTATAGGCTTCAGCACCCGAATATCGTTCAATTATTGGACGTGTTAGAGGATGAGCAATGCTATTATCTTGTTATGGAACTGTAAATTTCTATCCTGTCTTATATGTATCTGTTTGCCTTAAGAGTGACTGGAGGTGAATTGTTTGACCGAATTGTGCAAAAAGGCAGCTATACGGAACGCGATGCCAGTTCTCTCATCCGACAAGTTTTGCTTGCAACGGAATATATGCACAGTAGAGGTGTTGTGCACCGGGATCTCAAGGTGAGCTTATTATAATAACACATTTGCTCGGCTATAAAATATATCTGACTCTGGCCCTCTTAAATACCACAGAAGTATTTACGGAGTCACCATGCAAAACCTTCAGTAATTTGTAACTTGCATTCCAACTGAATACGGTGAGATATTTGGCGTTGTTCGTTTCTGACTATTTTAATATCAAGTTACGTCATACCGCAGTATGACGTTTTCAGAAGAATTTCGTGCTAACACTCAACATCCTCTGGCCTACCATTAATCCAACTCACGCTTTTCAGTGACATCATCTAGATTCTTTGTCGAATGATTCCGTTTTTTTTGCAGTTAGCTTGGTGTACAGTTATAGGAACCGAACATGGCTCTCTACATTGTAATTCTCAACCTCACTGTGAATTTACGAAGGACTTATCGATTGAGTAACTAAAGAGGTTGTGTCTGCGGAAGACCAGACAGCCTTACCAATATTCATTAGAGAGTAATTTCGCTGTTTTTTGGTATGCTGGGTCACACATGAGTGGGTACCATCGAGATGTTCAAACCTGGGTAGGGGTCGTTGGTGAAACGGGAGTTCAAACTCATTCCTGGATTACTGATGATAAGATTGTCATCTTTGGGTTGTTTCTGCTAATTTGCCCGGAAAGAGTATTTTAACTACAAGTAAATAAAAAAACTAAGTGGCTGGCGCAAACTGTCTTAAGTGCTTTCACTTCAAGCTTCGGGATCCTGTGCTTATATGCTTATGATGTAACATGAATGGCGACGATTTCTAAACGATTAGTTTCAGCAGATAAATTGAGTTCTATTTAGCAACTGATTTTAATGCAAAAGAAATATTCTTGAGCATTCCTAATTTTCCTGTGGCATAGGCAACTTACCCTGTTAATTCATTGCGTTTAGTTTAGATAAATTCCAAACAGACTCTCTTTTGTATTCTGTGACACCACCCTTCATTTGCCTATTCTCGGTGATAACGTACATATCTTAGCGATGGGCCTGTGTTAGTTACTGTATGCCCATTTTTAGTATTCACATTACCAGCTTCGATGCTATAACATTGACTATTCGGAGAAATAGTATAGTTATATGTTTAATTTCCCTTCCTACGAACCCAAATGAAGTTGTACATGTGTATGAAATTGCTTGATTGTTTGGAACATATCACAAATCTTTCGTAGTTGCTCACCTTTTTGATCAACTGCCCTAATTTTTCTGATAGGTTTACGGTTGCATTCCGATTGTTATTTAGGGATGTTGTGCATATTTTGATCATCACAAATGAATGAATTTTTTAAATTTGCCTTAACTAGGTTTTAAATAAAACAGATAAGAAACACAAATCATATAATGGATTCTGGGGTAACATTTCGTACATTCTGAACACACATGGACATATAACTGATTTTAGACGAGTCAAAACTCTACAGGGCAGAAGTCATGATGTAGGAGATCAAACAGACGGACAGAAAAACTGAAAATAAAAACTATCGGAATTTCGACTACCAGGGTAGCCGCAGCGTCAACACAACTTGTTTTTGAACACATAAAGGGGACTGAAACGTTTGGTAGTCAGAACCTCAACAAACTGGAGTATGTGTTCCCGGTTGCGCCGAAACACCACCGAGAATGCGTCAAGAACTTTGACTGTGTCCTGTTTGGAGTATGTGTCTTCCAACTGATAATGATGAGTGCCGTCCGTCGGTATCTATATAGGTGCCCAACGTTTCTAACTGAGTTTCCAGCCATGTTACTTGATACGAGCAGTTAGTTTTCTGTCTGTAATCTGTGTAGCTCTTACCGCAACTACACGAATATTTTCATGAACTTTGGAATGAGACAGATTTGGACTGTTTATTCGTAGCTGGGGAGACTCGTAGAGTTCTGGTTTACTGTAATATATGCAGTTTTGAAGCGTTGCAAGTTTTAATATAAGTATTACACAAATGTAAGTGCTGTCATATTGGGGGGACGAACCGACGATTAGCTGCCCGTATCAAGTAAAATGTTTCTAAGTTGCTGGAAACTCAGTTGAAAACGCTAGGCATATATATAGTATATATATATATATATATATATTTGTTTGATAACGGATCCTAGTGTGAATTCGAAACGTCACAATGAATCGTTCACTACTCAGTGTGTGCTCTTTTTAATATTTTAAATATTAAGATAATAAAATCCTCAACTGTATGCATTCCAAGCGTTGGTAAAACCATAAGAGTTACCACTTTGTTCAGTGTTTATAAACAATTATTTAAAAAAAATATCGTTCTCTGATCTTTCCATGTTTAAAATGTGTTGCTCTATATTCACTCAGCTATGTCTGTTTGTTGATTTTAGAGTATACATGAATGCTACGTCGGTACTTACTATGTATTGTGTCTGACAAATATCTATATTGGGCAATCAACGAAAATGCTAGCAGCATGTTTCTGACGTCCGCTTGGAACTCCAGTCAACTTTACTAACACATTTACAGTCTATCAGTTTAACTGGTTTATGCGCCTAGGATAGGTTCCGCGCGTAAAACTGCTTCGCCGTTTTCATATTGACTCACTCCGTTTTCCCACGATGACGTTGGAAACATATTTAACTTTTTGTAAATGTTAGTTATCTGACAGTCTAGTTGTGGTAGCTTTAACACAGAAGTAAACACGAGCAACAAATATCATCACATTGACCAGATATTGAGGCCATACAGCAGACCATAATGTTCAGATACATAGTGCAACCGCCATTTCTCGGAAATACCCGCATCTTTTGGTCAGCATAGGTGCAGCAGATTAACCAACGCTCTTCTTTTCATCGAACTGAAACTGTTGATCCCTTTATTCACAGTTCCGTGAACACTTGAGCAACTACCAAGGCACGCAAAGTTTTGACCGACTCCAGTATGCCGTAATTACGTGTGAATGCAAGCGTGAAGTCTTGTCAATTGTGAACTCGTATTTTGCATTTTTGTGAAGTAGAACTCATTTCATAATGACTGACGGATATCGTTATCTTTTCTAAAGCCTACTTAACTACCAGTGAGTCGTCAGAGTGATGTTAATGGCAGAACTCGACAGAGTAGGTCATCTGCGAGGGGCTGAATACAACCGGAATATTCTATTACTGCTCTTCTTTTTAAATTTACAAAAATAAGGAAGAAAGATGACAGCAAGCGACCTTATTGAATACCACGAGTGATGGAAACGATATATAATCCAGTCCTGTAAATGTCCATTTATCAGTGTATTTTTCTACATAAACCTCGACTGAATGTGAAATATTTATCGCGCATACCCATTTTCAAAAAATTAGACCAGATCTCAGTTGTGCCAAGAGAATTCAACGCCATGCGCTTGTCTAAGATGGAGGTTATTGCTTGTATCCACTAACGGTCTCAAACATCCAGTGTTCAATGAAAGGCGAAGGTTTGACCAAGACAGCCGCGATCGAGGTGGAAACAGAGTTACTCCCATCTAATTTGACTTACCCAAAAAGGAGAAGGTCAACGAAGAATATGGAAGGCTCAAATCATTAACGTAACGTCAGTAAAACTAATTATCTGACGATTACAGAAAACATAACGTGAACTCTTCTTTAAAAGAAGGATAATTATAGCTGTGTGCCGTGTCTCGTCTATAAAGTTTCGGGACAGTATTCCATTATTAAGGTGAGTTAACTGTTGTTTGAGTGCAGTACAAACAATGAAAGAAAGGACGTCCTTTTTGGGGTTCTTAAGGAGCTTAAATGTCGTGCAAAACCCTGTTTTTAAGGATGGGCTGACAGTTACCGCTCTGAGATCAAGAATGGTTAAACTTCCTGCAGCCAGTCATGTTAATCACCATCTGATAGGAATAAACTCATTGTTATGTTGACACTCTGGCTAGAATCTGTTCACTGCATCACGTTTCCGGAAACCTATTGTGAATGTGGCGCATGCTTTCAAAAAATGATGATAACGGTCAAACGTTCTCAGTTGATGCGGTGAAACTTGAAAACCAAGTTAATCAAAGAGTAATATTTTTCCATTTCGACGTTTACATAATTTTTACCTTGTCACCTAATCGTCACTGATCCATTTTGACTCATTATTACTTAAGTTGCTTCTTACTTTGGTTGCGTTGAACGAGTGATCAAACTTAGATATGCTCATCTAAGTTTACATGTGCATTCGCTACTGTATTGCCGAGGTTACTTTACTTTAATACAGCGAGGATAATTTAGTCAATCTTTCAATCTTTCGGATGTTAATAAGAATGTTCCACAACTTTTATCCTAGTTTCTTTACAATACCATTTGATTACCTTTAATTCATTCATTTGCAAAACCTGCTTTTTAACAAGCGGTAGGATTTGGGTCATTCGGTTCAACCAGTAAGACTGATAAGATTTAAATTCTCCGATATGCCTCTTCGAAGACACTTAATAATCTTGAAACTGGAAATAAGCTGTTATTCTCTTTTTCTTATCGTATACTCTCTTCCACGTGCCTTTAGGACTTCAGAGTTTTTCACAAGCACTTTAGAGATCAGAGTCACAATCCGACCTAACGTAAATCTTATTTTTAAAAGTGATAATGAAAATACTAATATTTCTGTCTAAGTCTCTAACATTTCATTCTAAGTCTTCTACTTTCTTTACCCCCTTTACATCGCCGGTTCTTCAGCTTATCGCTTTCTTAGTTTGCCAATGGTGGGGTCGTCGTCCAATGCGCAAGAAGTGCGTTACCTTATTATTAAAGTATTAACATTGATGACTGATCGCCAGTCGTTGTAATCGTATATATAAGGTCAATGCGACGATTGGGCTTCTCTTAACCATACCAGTTTATCTATATCGGTCAGAAAATCAAGTACAGTTACCATTGGGTTCCCAGTTCCAGCATGTCGAGGCGCCCGTTTGTCACCTTCAACTACCTAGTTCCATATTATCGCCCTTTTATGTGCTCCCGTTACACTCAAGTGGCAATGTCGTCCACTTTGAAGAACCTCGCTCCAAATGATTTACTATTTAGACCATACAGCGGTGGATGTTTCGCAAGACAGGCTTTGTTGACAATCGTGAGGAAGATTTGTACCTCAGAGTACACATGTTCTTTTCGTTTGGTTGTTTCTCAGTTAAGACTGTTTAATTTGCAAACAATTCGTCACCATGTTAGCTAACCTCGGGATGCAACTTCATATGAACCTCTATTGACTGGACTGTACCGACGATGCTACCTATAACAGTGATGGGACGTCTTTGACGTAACCAACCAGTTCCAAGAATAGCCCAGTGCCAAAAGTATCTGTTAAATTTCAGCAGTCTCTACAAGTGCGCTTGACACCGGTAGTCACACAAACAATCACACGTGTTATTATTTGCACAAGGTTCGATAAATGTTTTTGGTTTATACGAACATTCTCTGCTGGTCAGTGACATCGATGGCTGTCCCTGCCGATTGACATTCTCTATGACGTACACAGGGAAATACTCAAGTTCAACGGAAAATATGGAACTTGCAATGTCGGCGTCCGTTCAATCTATCTTTCATTTTGATCTCATTCTCTTGCCACGCTCTATGCCCTTCAGTTAAGGTCATAGCTAGCCATCGTCCTCTTCCATCGCTTGATGTCCAGATGAGGACGGACATGTTTTTTCGCGATTGCCAGATTATATGGGTGTGTGCCTACAATAGGATGTATTTCACAACTTTAAAAGCTGTCCAGTTGACTTTGTCTGTCAGGCTTACTTGAGCACATGTCCAAGTAGATGTTTGCTTACTAATATCAGTTCGTACATATTTAAGGCGAGCAGCCCTGTTGCCTACTTTATCGGTCAACGTTGGCTGAATATGTTGCTGCAAACTTCCGATCACATTTAGTTATTTTGACTGTAAACTTATTTTCTGACTGGTTTTTAAAATTAATTTACACCTTATACTTGCGCTATGAACGAATTTCGGTCCGGAATACATGTATATCTTTTAGTGAACCACCAAATTTATGCTTAGTTTTAATTCCTAACTGTTATTAGTTGTATAGGTGGTGAGACATTGACGACACTTTGAACCGGCACTTCAGGGTTACAAATTTTATCGATTATACTTTACGGAGATATCCTGCAGATTAGCTGTTCAAAAATGCGAGTTCCGTCATATAAGCCGTCAATTACAGTCAGTCGGTAATTGGCCACTTTATCCGAAACAAACCTGAGGCTGACAAATTAGTTCAATCTGAGATCATTTACATTGCCTTAGGTTGTTATTGTCAGATATGCTGAGGCATTCACTGATTCACACAGGACTGTTTAGTTCTTCTGAAGTTCCAGTGTTTCGTTTCTACAGGATGGCGATTTATGCATTGTAAGCGAAACCCTGATTTCCAACAGTAGAAGTGTCAGGATGTATATGGATGTCTCTGGTTTCTGCCGATTGCACGTTAACTTTACACCAACGTACAGAACTTAAGACAATGAAAGAAAGGTTTGAGAATTGGTCGTGTCAAATAAACTGCTGTCTTCAAGAAGGTATTTTTGACCTTTATTTATAGTTAGTTTTGCCAACTGTTGCACATCCGATAATAAAAATGCGATTTTCATTAACAAATATGGGAAATCTGTATGCAATGCAATGCACTGTCTGGATATCTCGATCGCATATTTTATTCATTCACTCTTTGTTACTTTTAGCTAGTATGTTTTTTGATGACCGATGATGCCAGCTTTGCTGGCAAGGGGACACACATTAGATGGTAAATCACGTTTTTTGCAGACGCACTGATCACCCTTCGGAAACGTTTTTGTCGAAAGTTATCTGTGGTTACTGATTGTATGATTGATATTGCCAAGTTTCCATGTATCTTCTGCAACTATGCTCAGCATTTTTATGACGGAAAATCTTTAACGCTCATTATAGCGTCCGTGTGCATACACTCTCAGGTGCAAGCGCACCATGATTTTGAGAGTCAATTATGAGTTTTAAAATCAAGTAACGATAACGGTTACTTGCTGTTGACTATGGCTTATTGATGGTTTGTGCTCTTGAACTTGATAGGTTTCATCCGGTTACATCCTATTGCATATATGGTTGTGCCTGATTCCTTTTCAAGACTATGGTTTGTGGTTTCCACTATCGGTCACATGGCCAGGAGTTCGAGTTCAGTTACCGTGACTGTTCCCGTCTAAACTTAGGATGTCTGACAATATCCTATCAGCCTGGCGTATCACGTGTTAGTAAACCTTGTGACGCAAAGCCAAAAACTTGGTAGCTGCATCGTAGCACTTTTGAATTACTGTCAATACGCTAAATAGTGTGTGAATTTTTGCAAGTTATCATATTTGTCACACAGTGTTTGAAGCCTCTGAGGCTTATAAGTTTCGTTACAATAGGTTGGGTATGTATACAGTATGTGTTGACTACCACTCACTTAGTCTCCTTGAGTATTCTAATTACGATCGTTCATTTCAGCCCGTCCTTCGACAAACCTGCCTGCTTTGACCCAAGTGCCACTCTCGTTCATCATGCACTTCGTTCGCACACGGTGGACGCCTGCACTTTTCTAGCAATTTTCTTTCATCATTTCACTCTTCAAGGTTGTACTGCTCACACCCCTTTGATCGTTGCGCATAGTGCTTGAAAGTTCGGCAGTTTTATTTGACAGAAGGTCGAATGCCGAACGGAAGTTAATCCATCTTCATTTCAATTCATTTGTCCGTACTTTTCTGGACGTACAGACTATTGTGTGTTTCTCTAGTTCCATACTTGTCCGCACCATAAATAGAGTATGTTAGAGAAAGGTCTATCAACAGTTGATGGACGAAGATCATGTGTATCTCCTTTTTGTGCTCATCAGGCAACCGTTTTATTCACAAAGCATCGTTTTACCGATAATTAATTTAAGAAGGATACAATTGTGAAAAACCTAGGCTTCGGCTGGATTTATACCAACGACAGAAATTGCATGTCCACATTTAGCTAGCGCTCTACCAGCCAAGCCATAAGGCCACCAAAGGAGCTCAGAGTTTTCGCATTTGTTCGCAGTCGCCCATCTGTCAAATATTTAGTAAAACAATTTCTATACTCAACAGTGGCGTTGGTGCATTATAGCGCGAACTGCTGAGAAGTCTTGTTGGGATAATCGATCCCCTGGGTCGTTTAGTGAATTCCGTTTGAGACAGAAGGAGGGGTGGATGACTCAGACCAAATGGGAAATCTCTGAGCTCCCAGCATTATTTCATAGCTCAGCTGGTAGGGCGCTTGCCTCTTCTGAGCATAATGTTTCTATCGCTACTTCGAATCCAGCCGAAGTCCAGATTTCTCACAATTGTCTCTCTTAAAACACTGATTCTTCGTGGAGAACTTGAACAAGGGTAAAAATACTGGCGGGACCACATTTATGGCGGTCGCAAAGTTCACAGCATCTTGTTCGGTTAATACACTGTTAAAAACGTGGCATTTGAAAAAGTTTACAGTTAATTCACCAAATTATTACTTTGACAAGTAGTAGTAGATTTTGATTAATATAGGCTAAATATCACACAGTTGGTTGCATCTCTCCTATTCCCATAGACTTTTCACCAGTCCATTTCGGAATGAAACCACGGCTTCGCTATTGTTGCTATTGTCACGACCGAGGTTAGAACTACAACCACGCTGTTGACCACTGCGCAAATGATTTCATGTTGGAGACGACCGAATTTTCATATGTAAACTCTCCACCCTCGTTTGTCCAGAGTATCTTGAGATGATAACTTATAACCGCTGTGTCAACTCCGGTCGATCTTCCCATGATCAGGACTTCTCTTCAAGTGGGAGTCTGGAATCATTAGATATATGTAATCTTGTACTCACAAGCGAATGGTACTGAACGTTTATAATTTGGTTGTGCTTAATATGAAGTCAATGATGCAGCGATCAACGCGGCTACTTCCTGAAAGCATAGATGGAGTTCAAACCGTAGCCATGACAAGGGCATGAACTATTGATTAACTCTAACAGGAGCGAAACACGAGTCTCATGCTTATTTTCTAAAAGGGCTGACTGTAAAGTATACGGGAATGCAAAAAGTGAAAACTGATAAGTATACAATAAAAAAACTCAAAGTGTTTGTTACTGAGGTAAGCATAAATCTGTCATAAGCTCTTTTTTAACACAAGGATGGTTTGTATGTCCAATTCAACGTATTTTCCGCGAATCGCAGTAAATACGTATGCCCCTGCCGGTTAATCACGTAAAATTAGTCGGATGGTTTGTATATCCAGTGTCTACCGTGTTTTGTGATCGGGCCACGGGGGTGGCAGTCATAAGTGTTCCGTAATCATTTCGGCAATTGTTCGTTTACTTTAATTACATCTTTGTACGGCCACTGTATGCTGCCCCACATGCACACCGACGTTTGCAAACTAGTTTAAATTAAACGAAGAATGTCACTTTATCCTTAGAAAGGGGATCGGGCAGCCGTTCATTTAAACAGACAGTGACCGGTGCTACAACAGGTTAAGTTATTGCAACAGCGTCATCCAAGCAAGCATTAATACTTCCGTGGGGTGTTGTGAAGCTTCAGATCTCGTTGCCTTGTCTGCTCCGCATTTTCTGTTAAACTTTGGCAGATGGCCGTCGCTGACGAAAGTTGCTTGTATTTTACTTTTGGTTTGTTCTAGACTTCCGTCGGAGCGAATACGTTTCGCACAGTCAAACAGCGTTTCGGTGATGCTTTTTATTGGATATGAGAGTAGCTACTAAAGTTTTGGTATTGTCCAGACCCGGTAGGTTCGTGATAAATCGTTCGCTTTACGAGTCTTCCGGATATGCAAGAAAAGCAGCCAGTTGTCGGTTCTTACTTCTTCCTCAAAGACGATGCAATGGTGGACATAGTTTAAAGCGTCTAGAAACTCTTCGATTTGGCGTTCGGTTTGATACACACATAGCGTTTGTTGAACAATGTACCTTCTAGCTAAGTCAGCCATGCTAGTTGGATAACCGGCCAAACTGTTCGTGAGCATCGGACTTAAACGACTGTCTAAACGTTAAGCCATCAAGTTGTTGGAAAATTTGATCACCAAAAATGAAATGAACACTATGTTTAGAAAACATCTCAGGCCGTTTCAAGCACATTGATAATAGGTGAAAGTGCACAAATTAGACTGTTGTGTGACGTTAGGGACATTTTTTTCCGTATATATTTTGTTTTTGGCAAAATAGCAGACGATTGAGTTGCCCAACGTTTGAAATCACTACAAGCATTGCTTCATAAATCTTGTTTGCGTTTTATTTGTTTTGCGCACAATATACGGCATTTCAGACCAAAATATCATTTACTTGATAAAAACAGCCTGGCAGTTTTCGACATTTTGGCACGTTAATACACCATTGATGTCCGTACGCCCTGCAACCCTAATGAAACCTTAATGGGTCCTGCTTCAACTTCGTAATACGAACTAGCAAAAATAACAGAACGGTCTGGTTGCCATTACTTGTTATTAACCTCAGTTTTGTATTCCGATATGATTTTTGTTCTTGGTTGCAGGTTTGTTTCGAACAGAGTGTATAAAATAAATTCATTTCGCAAAATTCAATTTTGTTCTGTGCAAGTCAAATTGTTACAGTGAACAATTTGTTACACTTGATACAAGTCAAAAACTGACAAATATGTTTGCTGAAACAACATCTACATCCATCGGTTCAGTCAGCATATCAACCCCTGGATCTGTTGAATACAACTCGGAGTTTCATTTCCTGACAGTCCAGCTTAGTTACAACATGGTAATGATGCGTCATTAAAAGTTTAACGCATATCGTTCTTTATCCGTCTACCGATAAACATATTGATCACTTGAGTATTACTTCACGGACTCTACTGTCCCCCAGTTATTTCTGATGAACGTCTATCAAAACCTGTCATCTTTTTCATTCAGCGCTCACACACCTATTTCAAATGGACTATATTTTCTTATTCGCTGACAATATATCCTTTCTAATCATTTCAACGTTCGTGCCAATGACCTACTCTCTGATTTGTTCCATAGTCATCACTTTGAGAGTAAAAGGAACTGGTTGTTTTTGCTTCTTGCAACATGTGTGAGTAAACAACCTACATGATTTGTTCAGTAAGACAGTATAAAGTTCATCTAACAAAATGAAGGGACGGGTTGTTACAACCCGTCAGATATCCAGACGGAGCTTCTGAGTATAGATTAAGGAAATACTTATCAGATTATGAAGCTGAACACAGTAGTTGGTGAACGCCTCAGTTGGTTATTTTAACGCTTATACATCGCTATTTTACAGGCATTTTGTGAACTCAATTGTGCACTTATCCATCCGACAATTGTAGTCTTAATCTGATGTCTGAGTTTTGTCTTGTTGCTGGGATTTTTTCACGGGGCGACTGTCACATCAATTCTGTTGCCGTTCTCTGATGCGGGATTATAATTTGTTTTGCTTTACACTCCACTGAACAATTTAGCCGGAAAATTTGCTCTACTATGATCAAACCGAGGGAAGCAAAATCATGGTCAGTGACTTTGGCCTGTCCAAAATCGAGAGCAGCGATTCCCGAATGGCTACAGCCTGTGGAACTCCCGGCTACGTGGGTAAGTCGACTGTTTTCTCGTGTGCTTCTGTATGCATCACTATAAAATTGCAATGGGTTGCGTGACTAAATGGTTTGTTCGTCAATTTGTTTAAACAGTCCTGAATTAATAACTGACGATTTCTGGTAGTAAGATCATGTGCTCCTAGTATACGGATGGACAGTTTTCCAAATGAATAAATGCATGCAGTCAGAATAGAACACCAACCGACCACGCAGCAGTTCGACATGCGTATGTCGTCTACGCATTGGCCAGAGGCAGTGCAATTTAAGTGAATTGTTGAAGATGCAGATGTACGAAAATCGTTCGCTTGAAAGAATGAAGACTAAGAGGAGAATTCCATTTTTGCCAATGTTTCAATAACGTTCATCATCGGAGATGGGGGCGCCGTTTTTGAAAGCTTTATATTTTATAATGTGGTGGTTGATCAAGCCGGAGGTGCGAGTATTCTAACACTCGGTGGCGTATCTCAACATGGCTAAAGCTCACAGTAGATAGATTGCGGACACCACAGGCGACCGGATGGGCTATCGCTCAACGAGGTCACAACAGCGGACGAGGAGTGGCAAGTGAAATAACCCGACAGAATCCGTCGGCCACACACGAAAATGAGGCAGAAGTGCACACGATGTGAGTGGAAGCCGCCGGTGTGTTGTTGACCGGAATTCCTGTTCATAAATGCGAGTGTGCGCATGGTGCGGGAACTAACAAGATGAACAAGGAAGATCGTGCTTTATTGCACGGCTTTTTGTTATAATATGTACATTTTTCACCGTTTCTTGCAAAACTGGTCCTTATAGTGTGACGACGATTTCTCAATAAAAAAGCACTCAACTTGAAATATTTCGTCTTGTTTTTTAGTGTACAATGGTCAAAAACCTTATCTGAAGGAATATTCTTTCCATTTTTTAAAACTCTTACACGTTTCTGTTTATTCTCTCAATTGATCTTCAATCGGTTACCTCCCTTTTTTCGTTTTTTTATTATCCGTTTCGTCTTACTGTGCTTATTTTTCTATGCTCGCGCACAGATTCGAGGGGATTAGGTACTAACTTATTAGTCGGGGCGTACTTTCGCTGATTAATCAAATAGTTGGTGTATTCTTTCTTATTTATCTGTGGTTACTGGTGAGTAGTAGGGAATTTCAGCCTATATAAGGTGAATACTACTAATAATTGGTCGCATCAGTCGACCCCTTTCGAAAGCAAGCACTAGACTCGAGTTTCGCTCTTGTTAGAGCCATGCAGTGAAGCATATCCTTTTCACGGCGGGGATTAGAAATGCGGTCACACTTTTGTGTGGTTTATCTTGCTATGCACTGTGCCATTGACTTCACATATTTCCTAACTGTGGGGTCATCCCTTGGAGTTAACAGGCGCTCGGGCAAATTAAGCATTACTGACAAGCAAATGTGGCGGTGAGTTTGTTTGTAACACTTCACTTGTGTCTGATGTAAAGTCAATGGTACAATGACCAACGGGTTTACCAGGGCGCGGTCAAAGTTATAGTCCAGACTGTGACAACAATATGCACTACTGAGGAGCTTTGATAACAGTAAAACTCGAGTATAGTGCTTGTTTTTGAAAGGGGCTAAATGAAAAGTCAATGGGAGTGTGAAAGTTGCAATCAGTTATACGGACATGGTTATTGATCAAAAACTTGTGAAACGTCTATATTGATTTCCCTGAATTTAGATGAGTAATTACGTCTTATTGACAGTTAGCCCTTTTCTTGTCAACAGTTTACGTAGTCAAATAAAATTAGAAGTGACTTTTTTGATTCAGTGGGCACCTTCTGAAAATCCCATTATTTTTAACAGGATGATCATTCTGAAGCTTCTCCGCCCCCGTGATATAAATCGTTTCATAGTGATACACTTAAAGTGTAGTATTTTTATCGATTCATCTAGGCCGAATCATAGAATAATTCGGCAATAGGGACAACCTGTATTGATTTTCTGTTCATAGGTTCGAGCCCAAGCCATAGAGACTGCATTCGTCCTCTAAGTTCAAGCAACCTGACGGTCTCCACAATTAGTACATGATTATATTATTTTATCGTTTATTTTGAAGATCAATATACACAGCTTCGTTCAAGAGAAGAACAAACGGTGACACCAAAAATAAGCAACAGATATGTAAAAG
>JTDE01014833.1:0-16596 GCA_014338405.1 Paragonimus skrjabini miyazakii | reverse complement strand
CTTCGAGAACACACGGGTGCCTTTCAGGCTAGTCGTGATGTCTTGAATATGCGGACTGGGGTACCTGTCCGGTACCGTGGCGTTGTTAAGCGCGCGATAATCTCCACATGGGCGCCAGTCTCCTGACTTTTTCGGCATCATATGGAGAGGCGAAGCCCGGGGGCTATCCGATGGGCGGATGATGCAAGCTCAGGCATGTGTTCAAACTCGGCACGCGCTATCTTCAGCTTATCCGGTGTTAAACGACGGGCTTTAGTGAACGCCAGCGGGCCAGTAGTGACGATGTGGTGCTGCGTTGCACCAGTCACTGGCGGCAGCAAGGTCGGTTGTTTGAAGACGATCGGAAATTGTTTGACGAGAAGCATAAGTATTTGTGATGATCGGGCAAAATACGGGGCTGATTGAAACCGTGTTGGTCAAAGTCCCGGTAGCAGACAAGTTCATTTTGCGGTCGACTAGCCGACGATGTCGTTCGTTGACTAGCAGGTCGAACTGTTCGAGAAAATCGATGCCAATGATTGGCAGTTGGACGTCTGCCACGGTGGGAAGCCGTAGAAACGTGCAGCGAAGGCCTAAGTTCAATGTGCGTGAATGCTAACCATAAACGGTAAAAGGCGTACTGTTAGCTGCACGTAAGTTTGACTGCGCCTGCGTAAGTCGTTCGCGAGAATCCGGTGGGAGAACACTGATCTCTGCACAAGTGTTCACGAGATAGTGAACTCCTGACTCGCGGTCTCGAATGAAAAACAGGCCACTTCGGAAGCCAGAAACGTCAGTCACCGCGACGTGCTGGCCGGTTAGTTTCCCTGGTCATTTTGGAGAAGGAGCAGGGACTGCGGCAAAATCGAGCACGGTTACCAAACTGCTGGTGGTACCAGCAGTAGTCGGGATTGGCACTCACTGTGGCACTCGTCGCCTCCTGGAAGTCGACCTGGAGGCTGTTCTGTTAGGCTTACGTAAGGTTGAGTGCGGATGTGAGCTTCGAGTGCTGAGCGCCTGGATCTGACGTGTGAGGTTGTTTATACGGTTGGTCAGGAGTGCCAGCGATTCCAGCGCCGGCGCAGATACTTGGGAGATCTGTTTTCCGTTCATCTCCCAGATGCGATCAGCTGTATCAGCCCATTGTGACAGGGGTGTTTGAGAAGTGGCACAAAGGATATTCTGCATATCCCTAGGCAGTCGTTGGATCTATAACTCCTTCAAAAAGGACTCTTCGAGGTGATTTGGAACTGCAAGGCGTTGCATATGACGTAGAAGCTGTAAAGGCTTCTGGTCGCCTAGCTCGGTAGTACTCAGCAGCTGGGCGATGCGTTGACGGTCCGAAAATCCAGTGCGCTTGATAATGGCCTCTTTAAGCTGCTCATATGGTTTAACGGAGTCTTGAAGCTTCAAAATGTCGTCTGCCTCGTCTATGACGTGAGGCGGAAGAACAGCAACCACGTGGTGGAACTTCGTTTGTTCCATGGTGATGTTTCTCAACTCAAAGTGGCTTCTAGCTGGGCAAACCGGTTTCGAGGACTGTTCTTCCCGAAAGTCGCGATCGGGACCGAAAGAGCATTGACGAAAACGTCTGGCGAATTAAAAATATGTTCTTGCATATTTTCGACAGCAACAGCGATTAAAATCAAATAAACAAATGAAAAAGTAGCGTTAACTTACGTCAGAAAAACGAAATATACCTATAAAAAAAATTGAACAATTTGTGGGCTCATCAGTTTTGTGCGTACGTGTACTAAATTAACGTTTCCTCAGGTATACGCAACAATGCCAGACGCGAAATGAGAATACCGATAATTGTTGAGGCCGAAAATATAGTATGCGATAATTACAGATGGTCTCGATCAGCGCTAGACGACACCCACAGGCGAAATAGCTAAGGAGGCTAAGGATCCGGCCGGGAGTGTATTTCCTTTCGTACACGAATTATTGAGTGACTCCGATGAGATGAAAGTGGCCTGAAGTGTTAGCAAAATGGGACAAATGGTAGATATAATTAGTGTATAGATATGGATCCAAATATATGAATATTTATGCCCATGTAAACGTATATATGTATATCACACATTCCTGCGTAAATATAGGTTTTTATATGTATATATATTCATATATGTATTCATATATGGAATTGTAAGATTTCATACAAAAATCTCCTCTAGTTTCAAACGTATAATATATGTACATATAAATATATATTTTATATACATAGGAAATGAATTTATATGCGGGGAATCACACTACTACGTGTATCATTCATGTACGTATGCGTTCTTTTTAATTCAGAATCTTTTGGTACATTCATATATATGCACGTTCGTGTGCATATGTACACCAACGCGTAGTTCTCCACCTCCATCTAGGATGGCTAATTGCCCAATGTGAAAATTGCATTTCAAGGTCATCCGCTGTATTGTTAATTTAAATTTTCGAGGGTACGAAAGGAAAAACGGTCCCGATCCGGCCGACGAGCGCGCGAGCAAGCCAGAAGAATGTGTATATAGCGTCATTGACGCGCATAGGCCGACAAGCATGCAAATAAACGAACGCGACCGCCAGCATCAACCAGACGGCAGGCATAGATCCGTAAGGTCCTATGCACAATGTGGGCTAAGATTTCTGGGAAGGATTTTACACATCGTACAGCAGACAGACCGGGGATATCTCCAGGTCACTACACTGATGCCAAGTGGTAGACTTTCCCGGCGTATTCGACGATACGCAGTGGTACGACAATACAACCTTCGCCCGGAATTCATGGTGCATCAAAATTTATTAACCAGTTGGTGTCAGGGAGTATGAAGATCAAAAAATCAAACTGCTAGGTGAAAATTAGTCTCCGGGTCAGTATTTAGCATGTCTTTACTGAATAATAAAAGTAGATCATATCACGCATACATTCAAAGTGACATAACATGTTACTATCTAAGATTATCCGTGAAACATCACAAAAACAATAATGTGAAAAATGACCAAATCAGAGACGCGTGACCATTAACTGATCCAGAGCTATCGAACTAGCCTGGATGAACAAAATTTACACTCAAATCACAACCACCTATTCCGTAGTCAGATGTATCTATTGCAGTGAAAAATATCGTTTCTAGGTTATTCATAATCATTAGTGAACCACAAGCTTAGTCCAAAATAATGTGCTATTCACCGAAGTTCCTCAGTTTTGGATGGTCAGTGGAATAGAAGAGATAGGCCAACGTCTGGTCTACCCTTGGCCAGCTTGGCCGAGTCGGCCACATGTTTACTAGGTGGTCATTTAACGCAATACAAGATTTGTACACACAACTCCGTTCCTCTCACTGTTTCCACAATCGCTTGACAGTCCTACACGGATCTTTCACCCAACTGTTTAACACTTTCATACTACGGACATCGTCACAGTTCCGAGCTCGCTTCAGAAACCGAATCGTAACTAGGACACTGATAATCAGGACTATTGTCGTGTTCAAGTCGAATAATTTGAACATCGTCTTTGACTCCAATCCCTTGATTGGCGTAACTTGTCTGAACTCCGCAATGTTTGTGGTATGCCCGTTCGTTATATTATCATTGATAGTTACGTCTGCATTCACTTAGACTATTCAGTAACCCACACTTAACCACTACAAATTGATGATCCCGACCTAATAAACCTATTCTCACCTCTTTCCGCCATCATATATCAGCAAACCAGTTTTTAACTGCACGCTTTGTTTACATTTCTCTCTCTGTTTTTTACTCCAGGTACAACGGAAGTTAATAAGTTCACTATTTCATTTCGTTTTCAGCATGCCTGCGTACGATGAATCAGCCGAGATGACCGCATTAAAGCATATCAAACTGCTCGTAATTGGGGTCAATAACTCTGGCTACTTATTCGGAGAGATTGTAGCTCATTACGAAAGAGGCACTTCAAGTCCAATACTATCATTCACTTCTACATCATTTAGTTCACTCCAACCGAGATTACTGAAGAATCCTCAGAGTCTATCGGTAACTTACCAGAAGATCATCTATGCCGTAGGCTGAAAGAAGCATTAATTAACCACTTGGAGATATCTGAGCAGGTAAGGGCAGATTAACTACTTTGTGAAATCGGGCTAAGTGACCGCAAGACATCTGAGCTACTGTGGCGCATGAAGCAACTTCTCGGATGTATGAAGATGGACGATTCCAATCCTACGGGCATCGACTCGAGAGATTTTGGAAACTTTCGGCAAAGTTGTGCATAATGTGGAGCTGGCAAAAGCGGCTAACAAAATGAGGGTGATTCATTTTGATTCCCAGTTGACAGTTGTTCTAGCTATTTAACCAACTGGCCATCTATGAGATCAGCTTTTAACTAAACAGATGCAGTCACCCATTTGCAGCCTGCACTGTGGATTGAACAGGCCACAAAGTGGATTTTGGACACAGACTAAACATCCTACGGTACAACCAAACAACGGCCGTGATTATTATTGGTACCACCGCACACTTGGACATCAGGTAAAGTGCAACTAGCTTTGTGTCATACTTAAACTGCAGGGAAACGCAGTGACCAGGCAGTGGTAGCAGCTACTATGTCTGATATCCCCAGCGCATGTTGCCTGTCTTCCATCCCTGATAAATCTACAGGCTACAGCCTCCGGACCGACACCAGCGGTGAGTTGGCCGTTTGCCACAGGTGACTGCCAATGTTGTCAATCCCCTTTTTCCCTACAAGCCGTCAACAGAACACCAACAGAACCATACAGTTGACGTTTACTAACTACTGGCCCTGAGTTTCGGCGTCACTTTCGCTGAGTCCCTCTGGTGGCAGACGTTCAAACTGCACTTCTAGACGCAGACTTTCCTTCCCACTTCATTATTTCGGTTGACGTTAAGCGTCGCCGTTTTTGAACAGTATGATTTATTTGGGCGCTTAGGACAAATTGACCAAAATTACGTCCATTGGAGTAAATGCGGCAATGCCCAGACCCTAAAGATATCACGTAAAGCCTACTAGGCTGTCGTGTCACCCAGTTTCTTTAAAAACAGAACTCGACGTATACCACTGTTATCCCACTATCCCACTATTGCCCGGCGCAAAGATCTGTCCTCAGAAATAGCCAAAAATTATTAAAGTCGTATATGACCCTATATTCAGGACCGCAAGATCCCTTCGCACATGACGCCGAAACAAACACCGGGCGATTGAAGACTTTGCCGAGAATTCCGAGCTCTAAACAATGCTACTCTCACTCGATCGTTACTGCCGTCCCTCGTATTTATGACTCCCCTTTAACCCTTTCATTCCAAAAATGTTTTTCCACAATCGACCTGGTGCGTGCAGACCACCAGATTCCCGTCACAAACGTAGGCCTCTCCAATAGTGTCAGTGTAACTCGGCTTGGTTTGTGCAAAATTCTCCGAATGTTTTTGGTATCGGAATGCAGCTCAACTATTCTAATACTCTAGGGATCTACGTGGTCTAGATTTTGTCTTCGTTTGCCTTGTGGTTACCATTTGTAGCCCCGATAAGCATGAAATCCCTCTTATTGGAGAGTTTAGATGAATGCTGGCTTTTTATTCACTTTGCGTAGTGCGTTGTCGGCGTCCTTCACCTTGAGTTTCTTGGACATGTTTTAGACGCAAGCGACATCAAGCTCTGAGATACCAAGACGCAAGTAATGCAGTGATAACCCATTCCAGATTTCATTTGGAACCGTCAACGGTTTATCGATTTATTACTGTCGTATCAATCGTCATTACTTGCAACTTTTGAAAACTCCGTGGCGTAAGGACTCTTGCGCATTTCAACATGGAGTCGACTGCTCAGTTAATTCTTGTAAATGGCGCGTTCAGGCTTGTTGTTCGGGTGCAGTGTTTCAACAACATGTTAGCTGTGAATTACAACGGATTATAATCATCTACAGCACCCGTAGTAAAGAGCCATTAATCAGCTATTTGCTAGCTGAGTATTTTCCTTATTTGCTAGAAAGAGAGGCCCTGTTGGAAAGGCTTTAGGGAACACCCAGATTGCACCCTTGGATTGAAAATGAGAACAGGTCTGTCTAAATGAGTAGGTAGCATTTACTCTCCCGGACTTTCTGCAAAAACGGACAGCGGCACTATCCACGGCATAAGGTACCGGAGGTCATTGATAACCCTAAAGACTAAGACATCCGCAGAAGAACGTCAGTGTTATGAGCACGGTTTCGTAATAAATATTTTGCAGGCAATCAGGCCATGTTACTTTTGAGTGTGTCCTTCCCTTTGGATCCTACAAGCCTGATTCAGATTGCTTTCCAAATACTCCAAGAAGTCGCTTGGTTTTCTCGCTAAGAGACCTGATAAACCAAATGCTTGACAAAACTCTTTGCTTGAAGTCCAAATGTGCTAACGTAACAGACGTCTCGCTTGATTATTCTTCACAGGAGCAACAGAAACTTCTTGAAGTGGTTCAAATCTGGGCTCATATCAAGGTAGACCCTAAGCATCAGGTGAAGCCAAACGCCATGGTTCTTCTACTCAGGGGTTTGTCTCTCACTTCATTCGTAGCTCCGACAGAAATCACAAGCTCCGGAGTCCTCTCTCGCCATCCTAGAGACCGGGCAGAAGTGATCTGGGCAAAGAAACTAGCCCTCTCCCATCTGTCATACCTCCAGTTTCCGCAACCATCATCAGGGAACACCTTCCAAATTATGCAGTCGTAAAGGCTTGCTGGTTTCCTCTCATGCACTTCAAACAATACACACCTAGTCGGTTGTTCCAGCGTGCTCCCCGAATGGACGCAAGTTTTGCTCGTTTAAAACTTGTCCCTGTCTAACGACCCATGCGAATTTTCGAAGCCGGAAAACAGCAAATCACCTTTTCAAGTTTCTGAGGAAGGATGTGGCCAAAAGAGTGTAAATAGTGGAAAATCTGAAGCGGATCTGTCCGAATAAAACGCCTAACTGTTTCAGTTGCAACGTGAACTGGCGAACCTTTATGCCGGCATTCATCGACTTAGGTCGTTACTCACAATTTATTTGACGCATTCTCGCTCGTCACCCGAAACCAAGGTCAGCAGCGTCTGCTGGCACTGGGGTCGAGAACGCGAGGCCACTGGTTGTTCTGTTTATCAAAGTGAGCTCGGCCAGTAACACTTCAGTCAGCGGTAGGTTATAAATAACCAGATAAGTGGTTAATGGGCCCTTTTAAAATTTTCTCTACCTTTCTGTGCGTTTGCCTGTATATCAGCTAATTAGTGGAATATTTCAGATTTGATATTACTCCTTACCCTCAATATGCTAAAGTAACCTCACAGTTACCTGAAAGTATTTTGCGCTTCCTGCAATTTGTTGTGATTGTCACAAAGCCTATTCCACATTGCTTTCTTTTATGAGATCAGTGAATATGCATACAACTGTGTCCGAGAAGTAAATATTTGAGCTGCTCGGATTCAAGGTGTTATTGCTACTATATTGTAACTAGCTGTGCGTTTGAGTCAAATCAGTTATTCTATTTTCATATTACTGGAACCCTCACAATTGATGCCGCGTAATCCTGACTTCTAATGAAGAATGCCTGTCCGTCTGGTAGTCTGATCATTCATACTTCGTCGAGAGAAATCGAAGGCTGTTTAGAACAACCCAACGTATGATGTCTCATCGGTAAAAAGCTGAGGGCGGAAAAAGAGTTGCACACCTACTTACCATAATCTGTAAATATGCATACTATTTGGTGAAAAACTTGTCATTTTCTGATTGGACGTTCACACATGATAATCCATTTGTGTCTAATGTGAGGTCAACGGCGCAGTGGTCAACACTGTTGCCTCATGAAAGTGTGGCCGAAGTTATAGTCCCGGCAGTGGCAAAGACATGCTGACGAGCTCTAATGAGAGCGCAACTCGCGTCCAGTTCTTCCTTTCCAAAGGGACCGACTGGAAAGTCAATGGGAATGTGACGGCTGCGACCAACTGTAGGTGATGTGCTATTTATATGAAAAGAAACCGAAGCCCTTACTACTCATCAATAATTTCCTGATCCACCTACTTCTCTTTCCGATGAATCCTTAAAAACTACTGCTGCCACAAGTTCAACCTGTAAATCTTGAAGCAGCTGAACTAGAAACATTTCATACACCCGTGGGAAGAGAAAATCAGAATATCGAACCTTTCATTCACAAAATCAAGACTCGAGCAGCTCGGTGTGATTTCGAAGACAAATTGCAAACTCAACTTTGTGACCAAATGATCGCCCGAAAAATGCGTGGCCCACAACGAAGGCTTTCGCTACTTCCGAGTTTCACTTTGCAGTAGGGTGGTACATTATGTGAACAGTATCAAGATGTCAATGTTGCCGCAAATTATGAAACGACGGTTGTATAGAACAATAATGTGAGAAGGCCAGAAGGTCAACAAGGGCAGAAGTCCAGAAAAGTAAACATTCGAAACACAATTTGCAATAATTAACACACATCTCATTCAAACTCTACCTAACGACGAAACAGTTGTAAGTCACGTGCTGGCAAACATACACGATAAACTTATCGATTTCAAATCACAGCATGTCACAAATGTGGTAAAGCTGGTCACATTCAATCAACTTGTCATAGTTCGAAAGCTTCCTTTACACAATCCAATACTGACGACGTAAAAATCAGATTCGATTTTCATTTTGTTGCTGTTACCGTTAATTCCACCGATTCTATTAGTGAAAGTAAAGGAATTTATCTGGTTAGCAATCCTGTTGAACATTCACCCATTGTGCAAACCGGTTGTGTAAAATAATTTTTTTTAATTCCGTGATGTTCTAAGACTGTAGTTACAGAATTTTTCAAAGCTTTTGCCAAAAGTATTGCTGGACATTCGTTGACAATTCTCGATGCTTATCAACTCAAATTTTCTGCACCCTAGTCTATATCGGGCACTTGTTGAGTTTGTTGGGAAATTCTTCCCGAGTTTTTCCGACGCCCAGACTTTCTATTTGGCCCCTTCGCGTATAATTCCCCTTTACCTTTGTAATTTAACAAAACATATTCACACATCACTGTTGCTCATTGGTTTGGAGGTAACTGCACGACCTGGTTGCCCAAATTTGGGGTGTTTCATCTAAGGTAAACTCTTCCTACTGTGTGTGATTTATCGAAAGGACTTTTGAGGTAACTCTAGTGAGTGCAATTCATAATCAAACATCATGTGTCATTGTAGTTTTGTTGCGTGGGTAATTATGTTGTACGTACGCTGGTTACATTACGACTTCGTTCGCTGACGCGCTGTCTAGGAACTACCTCTGGGTTTGAGCTAAATACATTTCCGACTGCCATTGCGCATTCCCAACTGCCACAACGGGCAAAATATTAATTATGGTGGATTTTTTGTATATTGCTATATCTGAACTTCCAGTCAAGTTAACAGGAAACCGAAGACTACCTGGAATGCTTCGAAATTTGTTGCATTACTCGTAATGGTATGGAAGAGGAGAATAAAACACCGCATTTCCTGATGATCACTTACAAAGATGCGTATTCAGCTATTGATACACGGGTTCGAGGAGGAGGCCAAATGTTCCCGGATCCAGTTTGTTTTCTAGCCCTGTGTCAGCCGGGCGTCTTTTGGTCTGAAAGACAATAACTGAAAACAGTTTATGGCACCGCTCTTGGGGATTCCAATAAATACCAAGAACAGAGTAAGGTCACTTACATAGTGAATGTTTTGGTAAATGAGAATCAAGTAATGCTCTAAAGCGGTCTCTAGAAGCATTGCTAACGATCTCAGAGGAAAGGCTCTTCCAAAGGTTATTAACCATGTAAGAAAAGAACTACTGTCTAAAGAAGTTCCGAGGACGAAGCTTGGAAAGCTTCTTATATCCTCGCCGGCCACCATCAGTCGCTATGATAAAGAATTGTTCAACGAGACCTACTCGAAAGAAAAGATGTATCAGAATGAAATCACCACGGATTCATCAAATTCCAAACGGGTATAGATCAAGAATTTCAAGCCGGGACTCGTACGCGACATTTCTTAGGCCCGTGATTGGGTTGGTAGCCGCGCGCTCTACACGTGCAACAGCTAACATGTCTTTCTTCAGGCCGGTATACACGACCTGATTTGCATACTCGAGGAGCGGCCTTATGTAAACCCCGTAAAGCGTTTGGAACGCTTTCTTGTCTATACAGGGGAAAGTGAGCTTAATCATCCTAAGATTGGTAAATCCCTTTTTGCTGGCATCTCATGGTGATACGCAAAAGAGAAGTTAGACAACAACCAGTTGCCCAGATCTTTCTTCAGATCGAACTTCATAATATATACTCTGTCTAACGCACTATGAATCACGAAGGCATTGACAAAGTCTACACCGAGTGACGTATGTGCGCACCTATCGTGAATTAGTGGGAGGCTCTAATCGCCCGACCAGCGTTTAATCACATCAAGATCTGTTGCGCACCAAGATCAGTGGCATTCCAGATTTTTAGGTCATCGGTATACAGAAGAACCTCACTAAAAATGTTCTTCGGAAGGTCAATGTGATGAACATGGCTGACATGCTTTGTCTCCCTCTGTTGTAAAACTGTTTTACTATTCCGTTATCCTGTACAATTTGGTGACACATACGATTTGATAATATACGTTCTGTGTTGTGTCTAATTGTGTTTTGCCATTTTTCACGTAATTTTGCTTTTCATTCTCGATTCCACGATAAATTCTAACGCGAGACAACATTCCATAACGTCCGGACAGTCAAAATCCCGTACTGGTTGGACAATTCGCGAGGTATGTGAAATTCCGTCAATTTTGAGGAAATAACGAAGTCCAGTCCAGAAGATCGTCCATTTCTCCACAAAAATTGTGACCCTACTATTTTCCTTCATCTTCACAAAAGTTTCTACACAATTTTCTAGTACCGTCTACATTAAATAATGGGAAAATTCTTCAACCGTTCATTTTCTCCATCCTGAAAAATCTTTTTTTCTCGCATGACCTTAAACATAAGGCGA
This sequence comes from Paragonimus skrjabini miyazakii, assembly GCA_014338405.1. Taxonomy (NCBI): domain Eukaryota; kingdom Metazoa; phylum Platyhelminthes; class Trematoda; order Plagiorchiida; family Troglotrematidae; genus Paragonimus; species Paragonimus skrjabini miyazakii. Next base: position 5,664 of record JTDE01014833.1, on the reverse strand, counting down.
ACGTTAACCATGTGAAGCGAGAATTGATGTAACTACTCAGCATTTTTTCTCGAACATTAAAAATTTTGAGAATTTTTGTTTTAGAAGCAAGTGAGCCGAATGCTTCTTCCTAAACTAGAGTTTTCCACTATTATTGTGTCCGTTTTGTAACATTGTTTTCATAATTGGTGTATTGTGCAATTAGCAATTTTGAGTGCGTTATGCGTTTCACGTTACAATGTGTATACTGATCACGCGTATCTGAGCGTGTTTCTCACAGATGCGTTATTATTATTATTATTATTATTATTATTATTATTATTATTATTATTATTATGCGTTCGATCGTTATCCTATATAGTTCAATTTTAATCACAACGGTCGTTGATGTAGATCAGAAATAACTGTGGACCCAACACTAACCCTTGAGGAACTCCCTTAGAAATCGGAGAGGGAGACGAAATGTCTGATCCGGTTTCTACTCTTAAAGTTTTGTTATGGGTAGAAGAGGCAATCCAGCGAAGAACCTCTCCTTGAATACCATAGGCGATGTAGGACACGGTCAAAAGCCTTGGCAAAGTCAAAGAAGATAGCAATTGAGATAAAGCCATTAGCTTTGGCCTTTGTCAGACTATCCATGGGAATAAGCATATTTGTTATGCATGGCCGGTAAGGGAGGAAGCCATGCTGAGTAGAAAAATAAAATGGTTGGATAAGAAGTGTGCGGTGACGGCACGCTTTAGTTGGCTCTCCATTATTTTGCATGGAATGCCAGTAAGACTGATAGTTAGCCGGAGAGTGCCGGTCGCCCAATTTAAAGAGGGGTGTGACTGTCGCCTCTTTCCATGCATTAGTATATTCCGCGTCACTGTTGAGGTTGGCGGCGGTCCAAGCCATATTACCTTCTGGTCAGGCTCATTGCTGATATGATGATGGTGATGCACTAGGGAGAATGCCAGCCCAGATTATCAGTGTAAACAACTTATAAACAGGTTCCTCCAGACTATCAGAGTGGTAGTGTTGAATCCCCTATTTCTGTTCCCTGCATGAAGCGGCTGAAACCTTCTGTTGTCTTGACGCCTGCTGATTTTTATGTTAAAGCTACTACTGGACGTGCTTTACCTACTCTTAGCAACTGTGACCTTTCACCCACTGATATACAGTCCGTCCCTAATACATGTCCATTTGTGGTTGTTAATTCTTGTCCGTCTACTACTGGTCTAACCCAGCAAACACATGGTCGACTTCAACGCGTTGGTCAGAATCTGGCCAACAGTCGGTCTCTCAGTAGGCGGATAGGATGAGAATAAAAATCGTTAATCACCACATTCATTCTCATGGTTAAACGCATATAGAAACATTTCTATAAAATATTACCATATTTACAACGTTTCATTCGCATGCGTTCCTGACCACCGCCAATTTGTGCACGTTTGTTTTACTAGGTGCTTCCAGCAAACGCGCGTTAGCATTTCCATTTATTTCGTGGAAGGTGAGTCTGGCTGTGATGTATCGTTTGCGGCTTGCCGTCGCTGACAGTTTTGTTAAACGCTTTGCAAATGGGTTAGATATATTTCGCATTTTCGGCTTAAATGCCAGTCATAGACCGTGAGTTCCTGAGCTATCGTGTTTGGGAAAATTATTATACCGGATAAACCGCTCTGTTAGCCTGGTATCTGTTGCAACAATTGAGGTAATCTAAGCATGGAGTACAGTTTGGCATAACTCGTAAGCCAGGACAAGTGAGCCGAACTGTTGTAAACTTTTAAGTGGGAGTTCCTACTTACGAGGAACACTCATCGAGGAATACTTAAGTGTTCCTCGATGTCGTTCGTTCAACAGGTCACCTCCTCTCCATTAGACTATACGTCATGATTCCATGGAAAAATTCACGACAAAATTAGCAAAAAATGACAAAGCAAGGCGAATATAACCAAGAAAATACCACTAACCCGTCCAGTTTTTGTGCACTGTCTTACGTCGAAATAAGTTTATTGGCGTATCTTACATTTACAGTTTTATAAAAAGCTTAGTCCTCATGTTTTAACAACGGTTCAATCGTTGGAAGTACAATTTTAGCGCACGGTACACTAAGTCGTCTTCCCCAGGTACGAGTTTACTAAATGCAAAATAGAAAAAGGCCGTTGAGAAGAGAGACCGACTATTTATTACTCGAAATATACAAAGGGTCTCTTATAGCCCTAGAAATGGCACAGATACGCAAATCAGATAGAGAGGCTAAAGACCGGCCGTCGACGGGCGATCAAACCGAGAGATTTGTGACGCACGTGTGTGTTTGGGTTCGTGCCGCAGTCGCATGGCATGCAGACAAACAATCGGACAACATGCATCATGTTGACTTTCTTAATGGCCTAGGTACAATATGCAACAGAGTTTTGGAAGTATTTTGCACATCATACCGCGGGCAGGCCAGTGAAATTCCAAGGTTGCTACACAGCTCCCCTAGAAGGGTATTGTGGCAACAACCCTCCGATCCTGATCAAGATAACTGGGGCCAGCGACCCTTGGCCTGATCTGGTTCAAGGCATACCAGTTGATATCCAATCAGCCTGCGATCGGTACGACAGTCACCAGACACCGCAGGTGGAGGAGCACTAATACACACAGTTCCTGGCGAGCTCCCACTCGAGTATCCTCCTCTACAGGTGCCGAAACAACCACAAAAATGGAAATGTTCGAGTTGGGGTGTCCAGTGAACGTTCGCGAACGACATCGAACGCGGAGTATGAAGTAACCGCGGTCGGCGGCGCCACATGCGTCATGCTGTCGTCGGACAAAACGTGCGACCGAAAATGAAACGAAATCGGCTGAGTGACGATACAAAAATAAGTAACGTACTCAACCAAATAAAGCAACAAAAGATGAACGTATGAATAAATAGCATGGACAAGAGCACCCATATTTTTGTCGTTTTTAAAAGTTTCTGCTGTTTTTTTATTTTTGCGATTGCTAGTGCATACAATCCTACCGTCTACTAAACACTTCGGCTGGCGTACTTTGCCTCCAGAACGAGTAGTGATCAATGGCCGGGGCGTATGCGTCGGGGGTTCCAAGATCGGCTAATTCGCGCTGCTGATGGGAGAGTCAGCAAGCATGGGCTGGGTGGCGGGCGAGGAAGAACCCGACTGCGAAGACGTGTCAGGTAAGTCGCAGTAGGCGGGATTGAGGCGGTCGATGGGGACGGTTTCCCGTTTGCCTAAGCGTTCTATGATATACATCCGGCCCTTTCTTTGCAGCGCCTTGAAAGGTCGTTCATATGGACGTTCGAGAGGGTGTCGTTGGCCATCCGCTCGTACGAAAACGTGCGCACGTCGATGGAGGGTGTGCGGGATAAAAACCTTACGGGTTTGCTGCCGGGTGTCCGTCGAAGGGAAACGACGCACCTGGACGGCGAGCTGTTTGGCAGAAGCGGCACCGTATTTAGAGTGGCCTTTGGTGATGGAGAAATAATCCCCAAGCAAAAGTAGCGGTTGGCCGTAAAGAAGTTTGGCGCTAGAAACCTGGAGGTGGACCTTGAGGGCAGCGCGGATGCCGAGTAGCACCATTGACGGTGCTTCTGTCCAGTGGATGGAATCGACCGCACTAAACGCTGCTTTCAGCTGTCGATGAAAGCGTTCAACCATTTCATTTGCTGCTGGATGGTAAGCCGTAGTACGGGAGCGGTGGCATCCTAAAGTATGCAGCGTTTCCACGAAGCAACCACTTTCAAATTGCGGACCACGGTCGGTTGTTTCAGTGGCGGCATAACCATGCGATGTAGCCCAACGTTTGATAAAAGCGCACGAAATTGTTTCGGCGAAGTCGTTGGGTATGGGGACAGCTTCGAGCCATCGGGTGAGTCGATCAATCATCGTGAGAAGACGGGACATATCATTAGACGGTTGCAGGGGACCAACGATGTCGATGTGCACGTGGGACAAACGAGAAGTAGTCAGATACCGGCCTATCGAAGCTGATATGTGACGATGAATTTTAACCTGCTGACAAGCTAAACAGGCGCGCGCCCGGTTTCTGAGGTCCTTTTGCATACCGGGCCAAACATACCTATCGGAAATGAGCTTGGCAGTGGCCCGGATGCCAGGATGGGCGATATTGTGTAGGGTGTCGAACACACGTCATCGGAAGAGATTAGGAACCACTGGACGCGGATGTTCAGTAGAAGTAACACAAATTATCCTGCCTACAGATGCTGGCAAAGGTTGATCCGTCGGACATAGAGCAGTTCGTTGGCAGGAAGCGCAGAAATAGATTTCCGAACGTTGCGCGTTGGCCATGGCGTTTAAGTCGATTGAGTCGTGAACAACTAGTGCTGACACTCTGGAAAATGCATCTGCCACAACGTTATCGCTGCCGGAAACGTGGCGTATATCTGACGTGAATTGAGATACGAAGTCTAAATGTCGAACTTCGCGGGGCGAATGCCTATCGGACCTACAGCGGAAGGCAAAAACCAACGGTTTGTGGCCAGTGAAAATCACAAACTGGTTTCTCTGGAGCCCACGTCAGAAATGACGAACGGCCAAGTAGATTGCTAACGACTCACTACCGAACGTGCTGAACCACGGTTCAGCTGGCAGTAGACATCTAGAAAAGAAAGCGAGCGATTTTCAGAGTCCATCGACGAACTGTTGAAGCACGGCGCCGACCGCGGTATCTGACGCGTCAACAGCTATACTTATTTTCCCGGCTGAGTGGAAGTGACGTAACATGACGGCAGTAGCTAACGCGTCCTTAGTTCGATTCAACGATTCAATTGAATTCGCTGGTAACTCCACGTCTCCGTTGACACGGCCCCGGAGTAAGTCGGTTAAGGACTGCATAAGCTGAAAACAGTGAGGAATAATTTGTCTGTAATTGTTAACCATTCCGTCAACTCGACGAATGGCGGCGAGAGGTGTAGGATGGGGAAAGTCGCGGATTGCTCCTATCTTATCGATCAACGGTCGAATATCGTGTTGATCAACGTGGCGTCCTAAGAACTCTATCGCAGACTTGTCAAAAACGCATTTGTCCGCATTAATCGTTATCCCGACAGTTGCTAATCTGTCGAAGAGCTGTCGCAGATGAATCTGGTATTCTTCTTCTGACGTGCTTGCAACTAATAAGTCGTCGATGTAGGGATGAACAAAATCTAGACCTCATGTAACGTCGTCAGTAAAACGTTGAAACGTTTGTGCGGCGTTTCGCAAACCAAATGGCATACGTGGAAATTCGAGTAAGCCGAATGGTGTGATGACGGCCGTCTTTGCGACATCGTCTTCAGCAACCGAGATTTAGTGGTAGGCGCGTGCCAGATCGATTTTGGAGTACACATGGGTACCATGAAGGCTAGCCGTGATGTCCTGTATATGCGGGATTGGATATCTGTCAGGTACCGTGGCGTTGTCAGGTGAACGATGATCTCCATAAGGGCACCAATTGCCCGACGCTTTAGCGACCACGTGGAGTGGTGAGGCCCAGAGGCTACTGGATAGACGGATGATTTCGAGCTCGAGTATGTGCTCAGACTCAGCGCGGGCTATTTTTAGCTTATCCGGTGTCAATCTGCGAACTTTGGTGGACACGGGCGAGCCTGCTGTGACCATGTGGTGCCTCGTGGAATCTGTGACGGCGGGTACAGATGAAGACTGTTGGAAAACGGTCGGATACTTGTTGGCTAGGAAA